>CAUYQU010104635.1:0-24349 GCA_963574635.1 Cheracebus regulus
GCTGTATTCAGACCTTTCTTATAGGCAAGGATACACAAAGACTTAACATAAAGGGATGGAGGTAGATCTACCAACCTAACGGAAAGGAAAAAAAAAAACAAACAGATTTGAACTCAGACCTGGAACAAGCAAATTTAATAAATATTTACAGAACCTACCATCCCATATCCACAAAACATATCTTTTTTTCAATATTATATCATACCTATTCTAAAAGTGATCACATAATAGGAAATAAATCACTTTTTAGTAATTGCATAAGCATTTCACAAATTTAAATGAAATCCTGAGCAATAGAGCAAGATTCTCGTTCTCTCTCCCTCCTTCTCTTTCTTCCTTTTTTCTATTTTATTCTACTTCTTTCTTTCTCTTAAAAACAACAACAACAACAACAACAACAACAACAACTTCCCCTCTCTCTCCTTCTTAAAAAAAAAAAAAAAAAAAAAAAAAGAATATGGACATGAAATCCAGGCTGAGGTTGTCTCAGATGGAGATGAGGAACTTGCTGGGAACTAGAGCAAAGGTGACTCTTGTTATATTTTGGCAAAGAGACTGGCAGCATTTTGTTCCTGCCCTAGAAATTTGTGGAACTTTGAACTTGAGAGTGATGATTTAGGGTATCTGGAGGAAGACATTTCTAAGCAACAAAGCATTCAAGAGGTATATTGGGTGCTGTTAAAGGCATTCAACTTTATAAGGGAAACAGAGCATAAATGTTTGGAAAATTTGCAGCCTGACCAATGCAATAGAAAAGAAAATTCCATTTTCTGAGGAGAAATTTAAGCCAGCTGCAGAAATTTACATAAGTAATGAGGAGTTGAATGTTAATCCTCAAGACAATGGGGAAAATGTCCCCAGAGCGTGTCAGAGGTCTTCATGGCAACCCTTCCCATCACAGGCTTAGAGGCCTAGGAGGAGATCGTGATTTTGTGGGCTGGGCCCAGGGTACCTGTGCTGTGTGCAGCCTAGGGACTTGGTGCTCTGTGTCCTAGCAGCTCCAGCCATGGCTGAAAGGGGCCAATGTAGAGCTCATGCTGTAGCTTCAGACGGTGCAAGCTGCAAGCCTTGGCAGCTTCCATGTGGTGTTGAGCCTGCAATTTGTAACAAGTTGTTACAAATTTCTGTAGTACAAATTTCACACATGGATTTTTTTTAAAGAAGTTAGGATATGGGGTTAGGGAACATCTGCCCAGATTGCAGAAGATGTATGGAAATGCCTTAATGCCCAGGCATAAGTTTGCTGCAGGGATGGGGCTCTCATAGAGAACGTCTGCTAGGGCAGTACAGAAGGGAAATGTGGGGTCAGAGCCCCTACACAGAATCCCAGTGACTAGTGGAACTGTGAGAAAAGGGCCACCATACTAGAGACCCCAGAATGGTAGATCCACTGACAGCTTGCACCATGTGACTGCAAAAGCTGCAGATACTCAGTGCCAGCTCATGAAAGCATCTGTGAGGGAGGCTGTACCCTGCAAAGCCACAGGGGTGGAGATGCCCAAGACCATGGGAACCCACATCTTGCATCAGCATGATCTGGATGTGAGACACGGAGTCAAAGGAGATCATTTTGGAGCTTTAAGATTTGAGTATCCCACTGGATTTTGGACTTGCATGGGGCCAGTAGCCCCTCTGTTTTGGCCAATTTCTCCCATTTGGAATGGCTGTATTTAACCAATGCCTGTACCACCATTGTATCTAGGAAGTAAGTAAGTTGCTTCTGATTTTATAGGCTCATAGGCTGAAGAGACTTGCCTTTTGTCACATGAGACTTTGGACTGTGCACTTTTGAGTTAATGCTGAAATGAGATAAGACTTTGGGGAACTGTTGGGAAGACATGATTGGTTTGGAAATGTGAAGACATGAAATTTGGGAGGGTCCATGGGGGGAATGACATGGCCTAGTTCTGTGTCCCCGCCCAAATCTCATCTTGTAGCTCACATAATTTCCACATGTGTGGGAGGGACCTGGTGGGAGATAACTGAATCATGGAGGTGGGTTTTTTACATGCTATTCACATGATAGTGAATAAGTCACAAGTTCTGATGGTTTCAAAAATGGGAGTTTCCCTGCACAAGCTCTCTCTCTTTTTGCCTGTTGCCATCCATATAAAATGTGACTTGCTCCTCCTTGCCTTCCAATGTGATTGTGAGGCCATCCCAACCATGTGGAACTGTAAGTCCATTAAACAGCTTTCTTTTGTAAATTGCCCAGCCTCAGGTATGTCTTTTTCAGCAGTGTAAAAACAGACTAATACACCAAGTGACACAAGGTTTCTATGTACATTGAAGTTTGAGAAATAACTATCTTTCCTCTCACAAATTCTGTGACACATAGAAAAGGAACATATTAAGATCATAGCCACATTTCCAAAAAGGTAAGATTGTTCAAAACCTAATTTTCTCTGTGGTAAAATACTAGAACTGGTAAATTAACTTTCAAAAGAAAAAATTATTGCATTGCCCCAGTATTATACATATTATACACATCAAATATATCAGCACACAATAGTAATACATAGTATAATGGAATTTTCTTTTCCTGTATATATAAATATTATGCTAATGTAGTTTTTAGTTTAAGAAAAGTTCTAATAAAAATAGGCTATTTGGATATAACATAATTCAAATGGAATAGCCAGCAGACCATGTGAAGTCAGGCCACATATAGTTTGTTATTATCTATTTCTGGCTTACTTTTCTATTTTCTAGATCCAGAGCATCCTGCAAGTAAGTGTTATCTTTTCTCTATTGCCTATTAGAAGACAGATTACAGAGTACACTTTCATGCAGTAAATGTTTGTGGAATACATGGATAAATTAATAGATGGAAATTCACTGTATATGTATTCTAGAAAAACACACACATATATATGTATAAATAAAAATAAACTCAACAATTAAAAAAATAAAATAAATATTTTACTAAAAATAGCTATAAAAGAAAAGAAAAACACAGAAAAAGAGAAAATGCATATCTTGAAAATAAATAAGAAATTTTTATCCTGGCTAACCTCAGTTAGTTAGCAAAGCACCCAGAATTTTAAATACACTTTTTATAAACCAAGACATATTTCTATAATTGTGCAAAGTTGCTATTTCTAATATGTCAATCAGAAAGTAAAACTGATATTCTAGGATGCTGATGAGCTAATGTTTAATGTGGTGGCTAATTATTAGCTGGAAAAAGTCTAGATGAAGAAATAAAGCTTCAAAAAACTCAAAAGCTCAAACAAAAAACTGGTTTAACTGCATTTACCAACTCTTTAAATCCAAAACCAATTATGGGCATTGTGGTACTATCAATAATTACACGCTGAGCATATAAATGTAAAATGGCAGTTTCAATTTTCATTTCATCAAGACAAGGAAGAAAGTGAAATTGAATACTAATTAGTGCATGTTTGCCACACACCTGAAAGATTAGAGGGTTACTGTGCTCATTATAAGTCAGTTTAAGCAAAGTAGTCAAAGGTTTCATTTGTATTAAGTGACAAGGGAAATTAACAATGAATGCTCAAATACAGAAAATGTGGTATATCATTAGACTTCATACAATGTCTTATGCAAGATTTTATCTTATAAAATTAATAGTTTTTTCTTCTAAAAAAACCTTAGAAAATATTTGATTAAAGAATGCATTAACAAAATAAATATTTTGAACATTATCACTAAGTAATGCCTGAATAACAATGTTGAGATTAAGAAAATTACTACATTTTTTTTTGAGATGGAGTCTAGCTATGTTGTCCAAGCTGGAGTGCAATGGTGTCATTCTCCTGCCTCAGCCTCCTGAGTAGTTGGGATAAGAGGTGCCTGCAACCAAGCCCAGCTAATTTTTGTATTTTTAGTAGAGATGGGGTTTAACTGTGTTGGCCAGGCTGGTCTTGAACTCCTGACCTCATGATCCGTTGGCCTCAGCCTCCCAAAGTGCTGGGATTACAAATAACAGCCACTACAACCAGCCAAAAACTCTCAATTTAATAACCTAACATCACAACTAAAAAACACAAGAGAACCGAGAGCAAACCAATCCAAAAGCTAACAGAAGTCAAGAAGTGACTAAACTCAGAGCTGAACTGAAGACTGAGACATGAGAAGCCATTCAAAAGATCAACTATTGTGAATGGGATTCACTCATTATTTTGCTGTTTGTCTAATACTGGTATACAGGAAATACTTACGAATACAACTTACAAGGGATATGAAGGACCTCTTCAAGGAGAACTACAAACCACTGCTCTAGGAAATAAGAGTGGACACAAACAGATGGGAAAACATTCCATGCTCATGGATAGAAAGAATCAATATCAGGAAAATGGCCACAGTGTCCAAAGTAATTTATAGATTCAATGCTATCCCCATCAAGCTACCATTGACTTTCTTCACAGATTAGGAAAAACTACTTTAAATTTTATATGGAGCAACAACAACAACAACAAAAAAGTCCGTATAGGCAAGACAATCCTAAGCAAAAAGAACAAAGCTGGAGGCATCATGCTACCTGACTTCAAACTATACTACAATCTACAGTAACCAAAAAAGCATGGTACCAGTACCAAAACAGATGTATAGACCAATGGAACAGAACAGAGGCCTCAGAGGAAACACCACACATCTACAACCATCTGATCTTTGACAAACCTGACAACAACAAACAATGGAGAAAGAATTCCCTATAGTAAATGACGTTGGGAAAACTGGCTAGCAATGTGCAGAAAACTGAAACTGATCCCTTCACTATACCTTATACAAAAATTAACTCAGATGGAGTAAAGACTTAAATGTAAGATCTAAAACCATAAAAACCCTAGAAGAAAACCTAGGCAATACCATTCAGGACATAGGCATGGGCAAAGACTTCATGACTACAACACCAAAAGCAATGACAACAAAAACAAAAATTGGCAAATAGGATCTAATTAAACTAAAGAGCTTCTGCACAGCAAAGGAAATTATTATCAGAGTGAACAGGCAACCTACAGAATGGAAGAAAGTTTTTGCAATCCATTCATCTGACAAAGTGCTAATATCCAGAATCTATAAGGAACTTAAATTTACAAGAAAAAAACAAACAACCCCATCAAAAAGTGGGCAAAGGATATGAACAGACACTTCTCGACATTTTTGCAGCCAACAAACACATGAGAAAAATCTCATCATCACTGGTCCTTAAAGAAATGCAAATCAAAACCACAATGAGATACCATCTCATGCCAATTAGAATGCTGATCATTAAAAAGTCAGGAAACAGATGTTTCAGAGGATGGGGAGAAATAGGAATGCTTTTACACTGTTGGTGGGAGTGTAAATTAGTTCAACCATTGTGGAAGACAATGTGTCAGCTCCTCAAGGATCTAGAACTAGAGATACCATTTGACCAAGCAATTCCATTACTGGGTGTATTCCCAAATGATTGTAAATCATTCTACTATGAAGACACATGCACACGTATATTTATTGCAGCACTATTCACCATAGCAAAGACTTGGAACCAACCCAAATGCCCATCATAATAGACGAGCTAAAGAAAATGTGGCACATATACACCATGGAATACTATGCAGCCATAAAAAAGGATGAGTTCATGTGCTTTGCAGGGACATGAACGAAGCTGGAATCCATCATTCTCAGCAAGCTAAGACAGAAACAGAAAATCAAGCATTGCATGTTCTCACTCATAGGTGGGAGTTGAATAATGAGAAAACATGGACACAGGGATGGGAACATCACACACCAGGGTCTGTCGGGGGTTGGGGGGCCAGAGGAGGGATAGCATTAGGAGAAATACCTATTGTAGATGACAGGTTGATGGGTGCACCAAACCACCATTCCATGTGTATACCTATGTAACAAACCTGCACCCTCTGCACGTGTATCCCAGAATTTAAAGCACAATAAATCAATTTCTTAGTGATACCTATATTTCTTTGAGAAATTGTGTTTGTTTTCAATAAAAACACCAATTTTAACTTCAGGCTGAAATAGCTCAATTTACTCTGATAGTTTGGAAATTGTCCTGTTTTGCTATTCCATTTAAATTATGAAAAATATTTTTATTATTATTAGAAGATTATAGAACTTGAAAACTTAAGGCTCTTTTTCTTTCATGTAAAAAATATTAGTGTCAACCAAGTCATCTCACTTTTAGCTTGAATTGAAAACAAACCTACAACACCAATAGTTTTATTTTTAATTTGTATAATCCTTCAAGAATTATTAATATTGAATCTGAGTTCAGTAAACTGTTGATCAGACACCACAACATATCCTTCAATTGTAATTTAATGAAAGTTTACTAGTCCAACCTGTGTTGCAATAAACATACCATATTTTTGTATTTGAGAGCTTAAAAATACTGGTCATAAAGAAATTGTAAGGGCTTCTAAACTAGTTATATCTTTTGTGTAATATTTACAGTTCTGGTGACTTGGATAAGATAATTGACCTGTTTGATTCAAGCTGTCTAAATTTACAAATTAATGATAATTATACCAACTGTATGAAATTGTTCTGAGAATTAAATTTAAAAATCACTAAAAAAAAAGATAAACAAATCCAAGAGCTGGTTATTGAAAATATTAAGAAAATAGACAGTTAGCTAAACTGATAAAGAAGAAAATGGGGAAGATCCAAATAAACACAATTAGAAATGACAAAAGGGATGCTACAAATAACCATCAGCGACTGCTATGAAAACCTCTATACACACAAACTAGAAAGTCTAGAATAAATGGATAAATTCCTGGAAATATATACCCTCCCAAAACTGAGTCAGGATGAAATTTAATCCCTGAATAGACAAATAATAATCTCTGAAATTGAATCAGTAATAAATAGCCTACCACCAAAGAGAGCCCAGACCCAGGTGGATTCACTGCTGAATTCTACCAGATATACAAAGAAGAGCTGGTATCATTCCTATTGACACTATTCAAACAATCGAGGAAGAGGGATTCCTTCCTAACTCATTCTACGAGGCTGACATTATCCTGATACCAACACCAGGCAGACACAACAAAAAAAGAAAACTTCAGGCCAATATCTTGAATGAATGTCAATGCAAAAATCTGCTCAAAGAAGTTTATAGATTGAATTACACTAACAAACTACAAATGACATTATTCACAGAATTAGAAAAAAACTATCTTAAAATAGCCAAGACAATCCTAAACAAAAACACCACCAGCACAAACAACAAAAATCCCACAAACATAGAAGTATCACATTACCTGACTTCAAACTATACTATAGGCATACAGTAACCAAAGTACTGTTTTGCTTTTGATACAAAAACAGACACACAGTCCAGTGGAACAGAATTGAGAGAGCAGAAATAAGGTTGCACAGTGACAACCATCTGATCCTCCACAAACCTGACAAAAACAAGCAATAGGGAAGGGACTCCCTAATCAATCACTCGTGCTGGGATAGTGGTTAGCCATATGCAAAAGATGGGAACCAGATCCTTTCCTTACGCCATATACACAAATCAACTCAAGATGGATTAAAGACTTAAATGTAAAACCCAAAGATACAAAAACTCTGAAATCAGACAACCTAGGCAATACCATTCTGGACAGAGGAACTGGCAAAGATCTCATGACAAAGACACCAAAAAATGACAAAGACACCAAAAATAATTGCAACAAAAGCAAAAATTGACAAATGGGATCTAATTAAACTAAAGAGCTTCTGTACAGTAAAATAAACTATCAACAGAGTGAACACACGACCTACAAAATGGAAGAAAATTTTTGCAAACTATGCATCTCACAAAGGTCTTATATCCAGCATCTACCAGAAACTTAAATTTACAAGAAAAAAACAAAGAACTTCATTAAAATGTGGGCAAAGGACATAGACACTTTTCAAAAGAAAACAAAAGTACAGCCAGCAATCATAGTAAATAAAACCCCTAAAAATCACGTATCATTAGAGAAATGCAAATCAAAACCACAATGAGATACCATCTCACAACAGTCAGAATGGTTATTACTAAAAAGTTGCTGGTGAGGTTGAGGAGAAAAGGGATGGTTATACACTGTTGGTGGTAGTGTAAATGAGTTCAGCCATTGTGGAGTGCAGTATGAAGATTCCTCAAAGAATGAAAAACAGAACTAATATTCGACCCAGCAACTACATTACTGGGTATATACCCAAAGGAATATAAATCATTCTGTGGTAAAGGCACATGCACACATATGTTCACTGCAGCACCATTCACAAAACAAAGACATGGAATCAACCTAAATGCAATCAATGGTGGACTGGGTAAAGAAAATGTGGTACACAGACACCATGGAATACTGCTCAGCTACAAAAGAGATCATGTCTTTTACAGGAACATGAATGAAGCTTGAGGCCCTTATCCTTAGCAAACTAATGCAGTAACAGAAAACCAAATACCACATGTTTTCCCTTATAAGTGGGTACTGAACGATGAGAACACATGGACACATAGAAGGAAATAACAGATAGTGGGGCTTACCTGAGAGTGGAGGACGAGAGGAGGAAAAGGATCGGGAAATATAACTAATGGATACTAGGCTTAATACCAGCATGACAAAATAACGTGTACAATCAAACCCCATGACATAAAATATATCTATATAACAAATCTGCACATGTACCCCTGAACCTAATATATAAGTTTTTAAGAAAAGGAAATTGGTAAAGTTTTGTAAAAAATAACTTTAAAAATACATTATTAAAGAATACAGTTACAAAATAAATACATTGAATATAATTACTAAGTATTTATTGAACAGTAATTTTTAGTTTTTCACCCATTATATTTGAGGTTTTTACCCTAATATAAAGCTTTTCATATTTACCTAAACTGTTTTTCTCTGAATTCATTACCATCTTCAGACCAAAAGCAAATTATCATCATGTTACTGACCTTAAGAACAAAGTAAGTTGTAACTATTGTTCTTAAGAGAATAAACAGTCATATTTAATCTAAAATTCTCGCAATGTTGACTACTGTCCTGTTCCATTAAGGTTATTTCTGCCGATAGACACTGGGATAAAGGGAATTTAAAGTTCATGCAATACTTTGAAAGGAAGAATGATGCATAGTGTTAAGTAGGCAATACTTGGACAAAGTAAAGTGAAGAATCTGGATATGAAACATTAATAAGGTATTTCTCGAAGTAAACATAGCAAAAGCATGCTGTTTATGGTTTATAGAAAGATGGCAATCATTGAAGCTCACAAACATAATTTGCCAAACAGAAACCCTGATGTAAACTGGCGATATCATCTCTCAACTGTTCGGAATTTCAACTATGAATATTAATGTCTAAAGTTTTATCATGAGCACAATCCTACAAATGCATTTCAACTAGAGTGATTAAAAATGTCTTTGGAATGATTATTCATTAGTAAATATAATACAATCATTTTCTATTATTCTGTGGATATTTTAAACCTTAATCGATCCTTCATGAGTCTGTGATCAAAACTGTATAGATGTGCCATTTCCACTATCTGGAGTTCTTTTTGCACACGTGGCTATAGATTGAAAAAGTCAAGTGTAACTTAAGAAGCAATTTTAACAAATTCATGCAAATATAAATTCATAAAACAAAATAAGAATTTCAGATAACCGTATAGAGCTCTATAGATAAAAGAAATGTATATGAGATATATAAGAATGCCTAAGAAACCTGAACAAATGAAGTTTCTGAAAGAATTTTGGCCTAGTTTTTCAAGTATGAAAGTCTTGCTCCTTAGCCATAAATCAATTTTCCTTTATACCAAATGCCTGCAAACTAGTCCTTGTGTAATATACCTAATTATGTCACATCAGGGATTTCTATGTTTCTTTGACTTAAAATATATAGTAAACAGAACAGACCAATCACCTAAATTAATCAAAATTCTCACTATCTTCGTACTCTAGTGGGATAAGGCTACTACCTTTTAGTATAACTCCTGAAGCACAGCAAATTTATACACTAAATTTTAACACATCCCTCCAGCAACCTTTATTCAAGTCATGATTTTCTACATAATATTTCCCAGATTGTCATGTAGCAACTTTGATTAGGCTGTTCCCTGGATGTTTAGTCTCTACTGAGAGCCATCTTCTCAGGCCTAGCTCAAAAGCTATCGGCCCCAGGTGAGTTTCTCGAGATAATTCATGAATTCTTCCTCTGACCATAGTATACAGAATTGTTCCTCCCTTTAGTACACATCAGTGACTTGTTACATGGTTATCAATGTGCTTTCCCCAACAGAGGTGCAGTGTTTCACAGACAGCAGTTTTTACCCTCTTTCTGTATTCCTAGTACGTAGTTCATCTGAATGCTCAAAAAGCATTGAAATGTATAGAAATAAAAGTTCTGGACCTTGTTACCCTCTCTAGGAAATCATTTAATATCTCAATATATTGTTGTTTTCTCCTGTTTTAAAAAATAGCTGGATGATGAGAATCAATAATACTATGAATTGAAACATCCTCAGCTATTGAAAGAAGGTGAATTTGAGGTATTATAATAATTTATGGTATATTTTATACTTGACCTTTTGTATCCACTTCTTAGAGATAGAAAAAATAAATGTAATTTTTACGTTCTTGAAATATCATCAGTTGCTGTTAAATGTTAGCACAGTGCAAATGAACACACGACATACAGAAAGTCTCCTTCTTTGATATGCACCTTAAAGTAGTGGTATTTATATGAGAATATTTTTAATGTTTTTGATCCCTTTAACCAACTTCTTAACAGAATGTGCATGTTTTGTACTTTTCAGAGTTGGGAGCTAATTTGAATTCTTCACTAAATTACCCTTTCCTCTGACCATAAGGAAGAGTCACACTGAGTTCTTAACTTGTCACTTTTTAAAATGACCATAATCTGGGCCAGGCCCAGTGGCTTATGACTGTAATCCCAGAACTTTGGGAGGTTGACGTAGGCAGAACACCAGGTCAGGAGTCCAAGACCAGCCTGATCAACATGGTGAAAGCCCATCTCTACTAAAACTACAAAAATTAGCTGGGTGTGGTGGTGTGCTCCTGTAATTTCACCTACGCAGGAGGCTGTGGCAGAAGAATCCATTGAACCTGGGAGGTGGAAGTTGCAGTGAGCCGAGATCACGTCACTGCACTCCAGTCTGGGTTACAGAGCAAGACTCTATCTCAAAAAAAAAAAAAAAAAAAAAAAGATTGGAAACCTTTAAAAATAACTTGTAACATTAACCTTGTCCCACCCCATCTGTTACCTGAATCCATGGCCATCTATCATTTTCTGCAGCTGTCCACGCATTTATAAGCCCCTTCTTATTAAGACGTGCATAGTAGGGATACCATTTTTGGAGTCCAAAAAGAGCTCGGTGAGTAGAGGAAGCGGTGATTTGCTGGTTTGATATAATTCCACCTTCAATTCCCAATGGGCCTGAGCATTCTGGAAACAAAATAAAAATATATATATATATGAATGGATTAGAAATAATGCATATACAACATGTGTCTGTTAGATTTGATAGGAGATTTTTTAAGTGATTTGAATTTGCACTGCCATGCCATTTATTCCTCATCCTCTTTATAGACCTGTGATTGATCTTTATATTAAGGAAATAATTCTTGCTTCTCATGACACTGTTCTTTCTTTGCTTTGAAATTAGTCACTTAATAGATGTTTTCCTCTTGCATTATGATTCTACTGTCCGTACCGATAGCTTTTTGTTGTTGATCACGTCAACAAAACTATAGTGCTCTTTAAAGGCATATCTCATATTTTGTATTCTCGGAGACTAGCATGCCTTACAAATTATAAACTCTCAAGAAATATCTTTCCATCCATTATTTCTTGATTATCATACAGCTGAGCTTTTTGTCAAAGTCATTTTTATAGTAATTTAGCATTTTTCATTGCTATACACTTTATAACTTAAATGTTTATACCCACCATCAGTTATGCTTCCACAACAAAAGGGAAATGTATAAATCTGTTAACATTTAAAAATATTATTATAATACCCCATGATATGTTATAAATTATAAAATATATGTAGACAAATTATTTTTATAAAGAGCAGGTAAACTCTCTGACAACATTATGAATGACAAAGTGTACACCTCAGTAAATCAAGATATTAAAATATTTATCTTTCCAGCACTTTAGTTCCAAATTCACAATTCTACATATTGGGATTCTGCACATATATCTTTAAATTTGCAACTGAGAAACTTAAGAAAATTTTCCAATGAAATTTTAAAATACTAAGATTTAAAGCATGTTATGTTCAAATGATATGTTCTCAGATACCAAATGTGTTTAGTTTTTTAAATTAGAAATGGAAGTAAATCCATCTTTAAAATTACATATATATTTGTATTGTATATATATAATTATATATATTTAAATTCTTAATTGCTTTATAAAATTTCAGCAGAAAGTACATTTCTTTTAAATTCAATTTTGAAAATTCAGAGTAAGGATATGATACAATAAAAAGATTTTCATAATTTCATTAACATTTCATACACTATACCGAATATTTTGCCAATTTAGATTTGTATAATATATATGATAATCATATGATGAAAATACTCTACAATAATTTATCAGAATTTCTGAAAATAAGAAAGAAGCACATTGCCACTATTAAATATCAGTATGGAAAAGTCAACTTGATTGGTGATTATGACCAAGTACATTTTAGATTTTAATTACTATCAAAGTCCAACATTTGTCAGTAATTAAATGTTTATGCTCAGATTGAGGTTGAAAATATGAAAAAATTTAGTGGCTGAATTATAAAATTTTTGAAAGTTAGGAAGACATTTCTCATTGGCAACGATTGTTTTCACTGTCATAAACATGCTTCATGCTCAGATAGTAAGTAGCTCTGATGGTTTTCAAATTTTTAAACAGTTTTTTATAAAGTGGATAAAAATATATGGATAAGTAATTATCTTAATCAGAATGTATTAGTAAAAGATGACATTAATACAGTAAAAATTGCATCTTTGCCATTGACAAAAAAATTACTTAGTATGTTAAATTTAAACAGTAAGATTTTTTAAAAAACATGTAATTAGGACTGTTTAGGACTTTATTAAGGTATACTGTATTACTTTAGAATCATTAAATTAAAAAGCCATTCATTAGTAGAATTGAAGTCTTAAGACCTGCAGATAATCTGATTTTCACATTCCAAAAAGCTGAATGTTAAAAGTTCAGATATTGATTCTTTGGACCCTTATTGTGCTTTCCATTTTAAACTTCAAGATCTTTACAGATGTCATAAATGTACTAAGAAACTTTCATGATGACACTCTGATTTTAATAATGGCAGGAGCTTGCTTAGCTTTTTCAGAATATTGCCATCAAAGGGATCTCAAGCATCTTGTCCTTGATTTGTACCAAGTTTGGATGGAAAAATGAAGCAGGCAGAGAGATCTTTTATTGCAGGCCATTTACTGTAGGCCAGTAAGTAGACCTGCAGAGCTAGAGAGCCAGAATTGATTAATGAAACTATATGGCAGACTTAAAAATAACTCTGTGCCATTTAGTTGCATACCTCTAAAGACCTTATGCTGAACTAGACATTATCACAGAATTTGTAACTATTTTAAAACAGAGAGTAGATCTCTAATCACAATATCCCATAATTCTACTTTACTGGTTAATCTATCAACCTCTCTTTAGTGGTAACATATCAGGAAATTCATTGGCTCTGAACTGTTGTGTTATCATATAAGACAAATACCAATGAGCGATTTTGAAAATATACATGCATAACTCACTCAGCCATAAGGCTCCCAATATTTGCAATATTCTCTAGTCATTCACATTAATTCTTTAAAAAAACAAAACAAAACAAAACAAAAAACATAATTCAGGCCAGGTGTAGTGACTCACGGCTGTAATCCCAGCACTTTGGGGAACTGCGGCAGGTGGATCATCTGAGGTCAAGAGTTTGAGACCAGCTTGGCCAACATGGTGAAACTCTGTCTCTACTAAAAATACAAAAATTACCTGGACTGGAGGTATGCACCTGCAGTCCCAGCTACTTGGGAGGTTGATGCAGGAGAATCGCTTGAATCCAGGAGGCAGAGGTTGCAGTGAGCTGAGATAGCACCACTGCACTCCAGTCTGGGCAACAAAGTGAGACTCCTTCTCAAAAAACAAAAAAGTGAAACAACAAAAAAACCCTCACAATTCAAAAAATATATATTTCCATGATATATTTATATAGAGCTATATTTTATACAAAGTATTTTTGCATGAGCTATCTCATTGTCATGGTGTCAAATTTACAGTATGACCAGTCCTCAATTCTATATTGTTGCTTTAAACAAATAAACAAACAAAAATACCCCCAAAAGAACCAATTTCCAACATTTGCATACCATACATCACCAATTACATACAGATGTAAGTAACATCTGTCACTCACATACAGTCAAATAAGTCCACCAGAGGAAGCAACGCTGTGATGGGAATTCTTGAATGAAGTGTTAGTCTGTGAGTTTTCAATATATTGCCTTGAGTTAGTGATCCTGCATTTTCCTACTTTTTAAAATTGGTGTTATGATGACGCTTAATTTATTAGTTGTGAGGAAGACAGAATAATAAAAGCTTTGCTTTTGGAAATATAAAGTGCTGAAAAAATCATGAGCTTGGTTCTGTAAGGTTATTTTCATTATTCTCTTTAGAGGACCTCAGCTGAGGTAATCCTGGCTTTTTAGCCTCTTTCAGGTAGAAGCAAGGTATTTCTCAATGTTACATCCTTAGATGCTCATTGTCACTTGCACACAGAAAAAGCCCAATCATTATGCACCAAACGTTGTTACTGGGGGCTTGTTTTTCTCCTAAACAGTAAAGTAATAAGCAAATCCAAGCCTTATATTTATTTCACTATGCAAAGTTGTCAAAACAGCACATTTTCTTCACTAATCATGTGGACTACAATCAAATGGATGTCATCATAATAAAAGGTTCAAAATCCAATTTCCTTTTGCCTGTGCTATCCACTTCCCCAATATCCTCTTTAATTCAACAGTTATAAAAACCAGCGAAGGAATTACAATTCAGAATGCAAATGATTATACACCCCAGATTAAGTGACCTTAAACAATTAATAACAAGATGCTTAAGAGAAAGATAATATAAAAATATACATTACTTTTAATATCGACAAATGAGAGAAAATATTTGAAATGATAATTGATGAAGTAAATAATGTCAGATGAAAACTCTGAAGTTTGAAAAGTGTACCCACATATGTTTTATCATATAATCTTTGAAATAATACTTCACGAAAAGAATGTTATCAGGTCTATTTCATGAATGAGAAAAAATGTGAGGAGGAAAGTTAAGCCTGCAAAAGATGACACTGGAATTTAATGTGTAGAGTTCAGTGATTCTTCAAAATTTGACTCAGATCTTTTTCTTCTGCTATGTTATGTGAGGCAGACATACTTACACATCCTAGGGGAGGCAACAGGAACATTAACATGGAGTAAACATATAAGATATCACTAGTAACATTCAGGATGTAACAGAGCTTTCACAAGTTGGGATCCACTATAACAGTATATGACAATGTATGGCACTGATATGATATGGCTCTGTGTCCCCACCTAAATACCATGTTGAATTGTAATCCCCAGTCTTGGGGTGGGACCCGGTGGACGTGATTGGATCATGGGGATGGGGCTTCCTCTCTGCTATTCTCATAATGGTGAGTGAGTTCTTATGTGATCTGGTGGTTTAAAAATGTGTGGCACTTCTGTTTTCCATGCTCTCCTGCTGCCATGGGAAGACAAGCTTGCTTCCCCTTTGTCCTTCCACCATGATTGTAAGTTTCCTGAGGCCTTCCAAACATGCTTCCTATACGGCTTGCAGAATGGTGAGTCTATTAAACTATTTTATTTATAAATTATTCCACCAGTTCTTTATAACAATATGAGAATGAACACAATGTATTAACAGGCATTCAGTCACAGAATTAAATACCCAGAGAGTTTATAGTGGTGTGTATACCCTAAGGAGTTAAAATTAACCTGATACCATCATTGGCCTATATTTTGCTTATCTAACATGGATAGACTAATTCTGTTCTTATTAATTTATTGATCCCCAAGTATACGCTCATCCATCCATCACTACATCCATTAATCTATCATCTGTTCATTTAATTCAGTTTTGAAAATATATATTTATTGAAGCTCTTCTACATATTGAGCACTTTTCTAGGTAGTGGTGATGTGGGGAAAAATAAGGCAGAAAAGTTCTCTGCTCTTAAAAAATTCATATTCTAGGGGAGAGACAAATAATAAATAAACACCTAAATAAACAAGAAAATACCATGAAGTGGTATGTGCTATGAAGGAAAAAAGAAGGGTGAATCAAGTGTGGATGTCAGGTGATCAGAGATGGCCTTGTTGAGAGGTGACACCAAGTCCGATCTCTGAATAGGAAGCAGGAGCTGGCTACGTTTACAGTACTGGTTTCCTCAAGGGACTTCAGTGTAATGAGGAAACACACAGAAATAATATTTTTATGTAACATGGCAGATGCTGTGATGGTGAATGCAGAAGTTTCTGTGGGAGAAGAGAAGAGGGAATAATAAGCTGACTTGGGGCTCTGGGAATGATTCCTGGAAAAGAATGGGAGCCTGCACAGTGAGAAAGAAGACAGGACAGACACAGGGAACAGGCTGCTGTGATGAGGGAGGCAGAGGTGGCTCAGCATGGCTAGACCAAGATGGGTTAGTGGGGAAAGTTAAGAGATGAGGTGGAGAAGCAGAAAAATGCTAGATTATTTTGTGGAAGACTGGGCTGACAGAATTTGTTTCCCTTAGTGATGGGGAGTTTTTGAAGAACTCTATGGCCACAATTTCATTTCATTTATATCATTCTCACTGTACCATAAAGAGTAGATTTAAGAGGTGACAAAACTTTGGCCAAAGAATGAGCGACTACAGTTGTCCATGTGTAAAATATTGCAGGTCTGAAAGAGGGGTGGAGAATAGGAAGAGCTCAAAAATATTTAAGAGGTAAAAGTAGGCAGAACTAGTAATGATTAGATGCAAAACAGAGGTGGGGAAATGGAGTGTCTGAGTTTCAAAGGATCAAGAGAACCAACATAGGCGTTTCTCTGAGATTGGCCATGTTTCCTCTCTTAAAATTCATCAAAAGTCGTTCTTCCTGTTGGATTGAACATGGAAGGATCTGCTTGCCTCACCCTCTCTTGCTATACTGATTTTGGTGGGCTACTCTCAACATCTCTCATATCAACCAGGCTGCAGGGACAGGATTGAGATGTGAAAACCTGCCTCTATGCTCAAATCATGCCCAGTACTTCCCTGGTCCGCAACTCCTCCACATGTTTATGTTTGCCCACCTGTATTCCCACAAGATGGAGAAACCCGTGGCAAGCAAAGACTATATTTCTCACAGTATCTAGTAGCAAGCTTCAATTTCGGTGAACATTTAATAAATATTTGTAGAGGGAATTACTTTTTAAAAGTAAACATGAAAGGTAAATAATACAAATTGCAGGTAATATGCTGGCATTTTATTTGTATACTTCATTTTTAATTAAAAAAATCACTTAGACTTACATGCTCTCAAAGGTACACAGATACAGAGGCCTTCTTTAGAAATTGTTACATGCTGAGTAAAGAAGAAGAACGCTTCTTTATTAATTAAACACATGGAACCGATGGTGGACTGGGTCTCTTCTCTTTCAAATCGCTGCTACACAGTATTACCAGGTATTTCTGAAATTCCCCATTGTTACCTCTAGAGAGGGCACAGTAGCAATTCGATCAATGCTGAATACAAAAGTAGAACACAGTAGTAGAATATGGTAATCTGCATTTCCTGGCTGCAAGATCTGTGTTTATGTATTCTTGGTATTGTGCTTGCTTTTGTCAGGTACGACAATAATCCTAAATTAATGAGTCCATCCAACATTGGCTACCAGAGGCTTTTAGTCTTCTTTTATATAGTCATTTAAAATAACTACATTGCCTGAATTGTGTGAGTGGACTGGAAATGCTTTCTGAACTGATACCCTGCTGTTCAGACTTCACTGCGCAAGTGAGTCACCTGGAAAGTTGAGCAGGAGCAGCTGGGGTAGCTGGGGCCGAGCTTCAAGTGCCTCCCCAGAGCAACGTTTCTGCTTTGGCCAAGTGGGATGTGAATAAAATAGCTTCAAAGTGGAGTCCTTCTCACTCTGCAAACTTATTCTCTGGAGTGTGGCAAAGAATGGCTTCTGCATTTTATTGATCTCGCAGCTGACAAGTAAGCAGTGCCTCAAGATGTCTCACATCTTGTTCCTGAGTGTGCTGATTAAGCCTTTCAAATAAGTGAGATGCACAGCTGAATCCGTAACAGGAATGTACTGCTTTCATTTGCTCTATCTCAATATCCAGACATCTTCAGAATGAAAGGATTTCAAATTAGAGCCATGTAAGAAACAAATCTCCTTTAAATATCTCCAGTTCTCCCTTTCTCTGAGCATCTCATCTTATGGCAGTGAGTCCTCTGCTGTGCTTAGCATAGCATGATAATTGTGCTGAATGCAAGCACTGGTGAATGGATTACTGATGACCTCCAGTACTGCAGAAATTAATGCTGATTCAAATGTAAGCTTTCCTCTGTGCCACTTGGACCACAGCCTTTCCTTTATTCCTAGCATTTGTTTTATTTTAGAGTTGTCTCGAGACCAGGCTTTAATTGGTGAGGGAGGGATCAAGGCCACTCTTTCTGATGCTGTGGCCTGAGGATTAAAAGCAACCCTAAAGATTTTTTTTTTTTTTTGGGGGGTGAGTCTTGTTAGCTAAGCCCCCGTGCATTTGATTTGACTTCTCTCAAGGCTATCATTTTCCTGGTGTTAGGAAATTGTATCAGAAGAAAGAGGGCAAGGGATGGAATGAAGACGGGAAGTTTAAGAAAGACCGATCTCAGGAACAGGGCCTGAATATTCCAGTGCAGGTGGAGGAGAAGGGGAAAAAGGAGGAGATGGGCAAAAAAATGTTTAGGTGGAGGAAATGGGCAAAAAAGTTTCCTGGACACAGGGTGAGAATGCGAAGGTGAACATGCACAACACAGCCTTCCCTTCACTTACTCATTCCCAAATTCCTGCAGAGCACCCCTGGGTGTCAGCCTCTGGTTATGGCACGCAGAATAATCACCTTCAAAGGAATTAGAATGAAAATTCCACTTGGTGATGTTCATCTCTCTCCACACGGAGAGACCCCTTCTTTGTAACAGGGTATAAGCATTACATACAGTCACAGTAACCTTCCTTAGGAAAACCAGCAATTGAGAAATCCTCAATATTGTTTTCAAAAATTAGTTAAACTTACATGGATTGCATATAAAATGCATGTGTACCTTAGAGAAAAGGCTGTTTCTTCCTATCGGATGGTCCGCATAGCTTAGATAAATGCTAATTTTCTTTACAATTGTGAATACTGTGATTCTGTGATACTATGCTGGGAGAGTATTCTCTCAATTATATTAGGCCCTAGATTCTATTATTTTCCATACTGAAAGCTCAGAAGGTGTCCAGGTTAAATGAAGAGGAACAGCTATTTGTGCATTTTTTTTTCCTCTTAGATAATATACTTCTTAAAGGTAGAGACCATGTCTTTTGCATTATTTAGGTTTTCAAAGCACTTAGCACAGTGCTTACAAATAGGCAGTTCTCAATATTATGGGTTAAAGTAAACTAAAACAAATCATTCCTGTTTGGAATTACTTTTCTTTCGTTTTTGAAGGTGGATTAGTCTTCCAAATGTAGTTATTATCACTCTAAGGATTCAACATACTGGGTGGGTGTTAAAATCAAATGCATTCTGTGTATGCTGGCAGGCTTGAAAATATATAAGAATCAACTCTTGTAGGTAGGGGAAACATTATGTTTGGAAAGACAACCACATTTATAAAGTCACAAATACAGTTATCAGCCATGCAATCTAGTTATTTCCTTTAAAATGTGGCTATGTTTTCTTTACACTGTGTGTTATCTCAAGCCAATTACGATATATTATCAGTTTAATTGCTTTCAATTCAGAAAAAAATTATGCCCATGAATAAGCTAAACTGTAAACAGAAATTATGTTAATATTTCTCAAAGCTGATTTGTGAGCATATTGATACAGAATGATGATATTATTAAAATGGTAGAGCCTATTGACTCCAGTATTCAAAGGCCAAAATTCTTATTGAGATAATTCACAAAACTTGACAAAATCTAAGATTATTATCCTCCTAGAACAGTAAACAGTTTTGCTGTAGGACAACAGAGTTTATTGTAGTTTGCTTAAGATGCATTCTTTTAAAATGGAAAAGTATTTGGATTTTTAAAGTGCTAAAAACAATATGGATTGATGAAATATTTTTCTGTAACTTCAAAAGCCTGAAATCCAAAAACCTGTAGATGTATACCTGTTCTCGTTTTCTGACAAAGCATATAACCACATAGGAAAGAGCTAAGAAGGGTATAATGCCAAAGTTAAATGCTAAAGGAGGGACTGAGTTGCCTGAAGAAACATCAGTCTAATACCGAATGTAAATAGTCAAACAGTGCTATGTATAAGGCACATTCCCATGCTTTTAAGTTATTTATATGTTTTAAGATTTTTTGCCAAATGTACATAAGGCTAAGTGCCACAAGGCTTTGTCTTTGATGTTTTGTTATAAAGCAGTATTACTGCCATGTCAGGCACTGATTTTTATTTGAGAGATAAATCATAGTTCCAAATCCAATTGCCAGCTGTATCTAGTTATTTTGTTTTCTGTACAATGTAGTTATCTTTTCTTCACACTGGATGTTTTCTCAGGTCAAGTGTGAAGTCTTAGTGTTCCAGAGGTCCAAAAAAAAAAAAAAAATCCAAGAGATCAAAAAGGAGGCCATTGCAGGTGGCAAGGAATGACATACCGAGCTCTAATACTAGTACACTTTGGAAAGTTGTGGAAGGAATGATGGAGAGCAAAATGGAGCCTGGAAAAGTATAGTAGATGATTTGTTCATTTGGATTCTAGGGACATTTTTATTATGCATTTACTTTTAAAAGTTTAAGAAAATGTTTTTTATTTAGAAAATACCTGCATAATCAGAGTGGTATTAGGGTTGGGCCAGGGATCTAAACATTCTTGCAATTAATTTTAAGTTTGCTGTCTAAGTCACAACCTCTGCTGCGCTGTGTTTTGTCTTTCCAAATCAAAAAAAAAAATTGCCAGCATTTCCAGTACAAAGTTGAAACAGAGGATGAATTCTTGATAACATGCATTTACTAAATGAAACTTTCTATAGATAAAAGTGCCACAGATATTTTAAATATTGTATTTACAGTGGCTTTGGTAATCCTGAAAGGAATAATTCAACATAGAACTTTAAACATAACACATGTAAAGCTACTAAAACAAAAGATGCTTTATCAATTTTATAAAAGAAAATCTAGGAGGTTTTAATAGAGTAACAATTTTATTATGAACTTGTTGAAGCTAAGCCAGCTTTTCATAAATTATCTCTTATTCAATAGGGATTCAGACTGAATGTGTTTTATAATGTAGTGAATATGGATCAGCATATCAAAATAGAAAAGTTAAATTCTGTTTTCAAATTTATTATATGTAATAATAAAGTATACTCTGACATTATGTAGTATAGAATCCAGGTTAAATACTTATTTTTGTTGAACAATATTTGTAGTAAAAACAATGTCTAGAATTTGCTAATACTACCTAATCACACACACATACATTTTAGACAAGTGAAAGTATTAAAAAATCTTAAATCTAGATTTAAATCTTCAGCTGCTGAAATGAGTATGGAATATTAGTTATGTTCAACAAAATATCCATAATGGGACAGATTACTACTTTTTAAAATGTTGCAGCAGAATACATTATTGCTATATAATTTGGCCTAGTGATTAAGTAAATAAATAAATACATTTCTTATAAACATATTAAAATATATGACAAATACAAAGTTTTAAATAATCCTATCCTTGTCCATTATAAAGTAGTAACTTTTGAAAAAAAATAGCCAAAAATAGAATTACCTGCTTTCCTTAAGCTTTTAAAGCAAAGAAAACGTAATGGTTTCTTTTTTCACTTAACTTTGTAAAAAAGACTAATTTCTCCAGAAGCTTTCATCCTTCAAATAATGGCTAGCTCACCTCTCTAGTATGTTAATTTATGGGATTAACCAGGAACTAAGTAGGGACTATAAAGTCACGAACAAAAATGACACATAGTCATTATCACAAAATGAAAATAACAGAATTAACTTCATTTTTAAAAAATTCTGTACAAATGAGAATAGGGACTAGATTTTCTTTTTTTTTTATTGCATTTCAGGTTTTGGGGTACATGTGAAGAACACACAAGATTGCTGCATAGGTACACACATGGCAGTGTGATTTGCTGCCTTTCTCCCCATCACCTACATCTGGCATTTCTACCCATGCTATCTCTACCCAACTCACACCCCCTGCTTTCCCTCTCCTATTTCCCCCCAACAAACCCCAGTGTGTGGTGCTCCCCTCCCTGTGTCCATGTGTTCTCATTGCTCAACACCCACCTATGAGTGAGAACATGTGGTGTTTGATTTTCTGTTCTTGTGTCAGTTTGCTGAGAATGATGGTTTCCAGGTTCATCCATGTCCCTACAAAGGACGCAAACTCATCGTTTCTTATGGCTGCATAGTATTCTATGGTGTATATGTGCCAAATTTTTCATGTCCAGTCTATCATCGATGGGCATTTGGGTTGGTTCCAGGTGTTTGCTATTGTAAACAGTGCTGTAATGAACATTCGTGTGCATGTGTCCTTGTAGTAGAACAATTTATAATCCTTTGGATATATACCCAGTAATGAGATTGCTGGGTCAAATGGAATTTCTATTTCTAGGTCCTTGAGGAATCACCACACCATCTTCCACAATGGTTGAACTAGTTTACACTCCCACCAACAGTGTAAAAATGTTCCTATTTCTCCACATCCTCTCCAGTATCTGTTGTCTCTAGATTTTTTAATGATCGCCACTCTAACTGGTGTAAGATGGTATCTCAATGTAGTTTTGATTTGCATTTCTCTAATGACCAGTGATGATGAGCATTTTTTCATGTTTGTTGGCCTCATGCATGTCCTCCTTTGTAAAGTGTCTGTTCATATCCTTTGCCCACTTTTGAATGGGCTTGTTTTTTTCTTATTAATCTGTTTTAGTTCTTTGTTGATTCTGGATATTAGCCCTTTGTCAGATGGGTAGACTGCAAAAATTTTTTTCCCATTCTGTTGGTTGTCGATTCACTCTAATGATTGTGCAGAAGCTGTGGAGTTTGATTAGGTCCTGTTTGTCTATTTTGGCTTCTGTTCCCAATGCTTTTGGTGTTTTAGTCATGAAGTCCTTGCCTACACCTATGTCCAGAACGGTTTTGCCTAGGTTTTCTTCTAGGGTTTTTATGGTATTAGGTCTTATGTTTAAGTCTTTAATTCATCTGGAGTTAATTTTAGTGTAAGATATCAGGAAGGGGTCCAGTTTCTGTTTTCTGCACATGGCTAGCCAGTTTTCCCAACATCATTTATTAAACAGGGACTCCCTTCCCCATTGCTTGTTTTTGTCTGGCTTGCCAAAGATCAGATGGTTGTAGATGTGTGGTGTTGCCTCCGAGGCCTCTGTTCTGTTCCATTGGTCTGTATCTCTGTTTTGGTACCAGTACCATGCTGTTTTGATTACTGTAGTCTTGTAGTATAGTTTGAAGTCCAGTAGTGTGATGCCCACAGCTTTTTTCTTTTTGCTTAGAATTGACTTGGCTATGTTGGCTCTCTTTTGGTTCCATATGAAGTTTAAGGTGTTTTTTTCCAGTTCTGTGAAGAAGGTCATTGGTAGCTTGATGGGGATAGCGTTGAATCTATAAATTACTTTGGGCAGTATGGCCATTTTCATGATATTGATTCTTCCTAGCCATGTACATGGAATGTTTCTCCATCTGTTTGTGTCCTCTCTTATTTCATTGAGCTGTGGTTTGTAGTTCTCCTTGAAGAGGTCCTTTACGTTCCTTGTTAGTTGTATTCCTAGGTATTTTATTCTCTTTGTAGCAATTATGAATGGCAGTACATTCTCGATTGGGCTCTCTTTAAGTCTGTTATTGGTGTATAGGAATGCCTGTGATTTTTGCCCATTGATTTTGTATCCTGAGACTTGGCTAAAGTTGCTTATCAGTTTCAGGAGATTTTGGGCTGAGATAATGGGGTCTTGTAAATATACAATCATGTCATCTGCAAATAGAGACAATTTGATTTCCTTCTTTTCTATTTTAATACCCTTTATTTCTCTTTCTTGCCTGACTGCTCTGGCTAGAACTTC
>CAUYQU010104637.1:0-95323 GCA_963574635.1 Cheracebus regulus
ATTCCTTCCTGTCTCCATTGTTAAGCACAATTATTGGCATAAAAGAGGTTTTTAATACCCATTTTTAGACTGCATTCTAGCCTGGGCAATAGAACAAGAATTCCGTTCTCTCTCCCTCTCTCTCTTCCTCTTTCTTTCTCTTTCTTTTTCTTTCTTTCGCTCTTTTTTCTTTCTTTCAAAAAATAAAAAAATAAAGGAGTCAAGGAGAGAAGCTCCAGACAAAACTTACCCACTGCTGACACCTTCATCTTAAACATCTAGTCAGCAGAATTGTGAAAAAATTAACTTCTCCTGTTTAAGCTACCCAGTCTACGGTACCTTGTTACAGCAGCCCCAGCAAACTAAACAGTGGGTAAAAAGGAAAATGCACAGAAAGAGTAATTTTAAGGCTGGACACGGTGGCTCACATCTGAAATTCCAGCACTTTGGGAGGCCAAGGCAGGTGGATCACTTTAGGCCAGAAGCTGGAGATGAGCCTGGCCAACATGGTGAAACCCCGTCTCTACTAAAAATGCAAAAACTACCTGGATGTGGTGATGCATGCCTGTAGTCCCAGCTACTTGGGAGGCTGAGGCAGGAGAATTGCTTGAACCCAGGAAGCAGAGGTTGCAGTAAGCCGAGATGGTGCCAGACTAGCAACAGAGCAAGACTTAGTTTCAAAAAAATAAAATATAATTAGCTGGGAGTGGGTAGCGGCTGCCTGTAGTCCCAGCTACTTGGGAGGCTGAGACAGGAGAATTGCTTGAACCTGGGAGATGGAGGCTGCAGTGAGCTGAGATGGTGCCACTACACTCTAGCCTGAGTAACAGAGTAAAACTCTGTCTCAAAAAAAAAAAAAAAAAAAAAAAATTCAGAGCTATCTTTCCCTATAAAGCTGAAAATCACTCAACAGAGCTACAAGAAAAGAGGCTGTGGCTGAGTTTTGACATATTTAAACAAACTGACAATAGAGATAAGTGGCCAAAGGGAAAAGGGACTTCCCCCTTCCTTCCTGCAGGGCACACACCTGAAATTGGCCCCTAAAGCAGCTCTCCTTTCCATGAGAAGAGGCTGTGAACTCCTGTGACAAACACCAAAATCTCTTTTTACTCCCTCTCTAAATTACTCAACCAAAATCTTTTGGTTTCACTTCCCTTCCTCCTGAGCAAAAGCAGGAGAAGGCGGTGTGCATGTGGCTGAGTGGAGTAGCCGTCACACGAGCGTTTTCAGCTTAGTGTGCAAGGATGCTCAGACTCTGTCACCAGTCATCCACACATTTAGAACCTAGGAAGACAGGTTTCCCATTACAGCATAACAATAATGCATGATCAATAAGCTAGTAGAAATTCCATTCCTTCCTTTCTTCAGGGTTAATTTCTCTCTTTATGTGAAGGGGATTTTGAAATTCCAGAAAGGAGGGGAATGCAGAGCACAATAACATCACAGAATTCCAAAACTTCAGGCCAAAAGAGACCACCTGACTGTCTTCTTAGTCCAAAACTGGTCTCAAAATGATAAAAATAGCCAGTCAAAATCCTCCAAAGGTCTTTTCTTCCCTGTGACTATCAATGCTCCATGCTCCTCAACCTAGAATGGGCTACATCCCAATAAAGCCACCGTAAATTGAAATTCGTGTAATGCATCTCGTACACCTAACATCACATCGTAGCCCAGCCTATCTTAACCATGAACAGAACACTTACATTAGCCTACAGCTGGGCAAAATCATCTCACGCAAAGCCTACTTGATAATAACATGTCAAGTATCTCGTGTATTTTACTGAATGCTGTGCTGAAAAGTGAAAGAACGGTTGTACAGGTACTTGAAGTATGATTTCTACTGAATTTATATTGCTTTTACACCTTGTAAAGTCAAAAAATCTTACGTTGAACCATGCTAAGTTGGGACCATCCGTATAATTAGTTCTGGCTCTTTCTCAAAGCTGAGAGGAAGCTAATGCTTCACTATCTCTAAGAACGTTTCCCCAGAAAGAGGTTTGTTTACCCCTTCAACAAACATTGATTGAGGACCTGTTATGTTTACTATATGTCGCTGTGGCTCATTAAGTGCTGGGCACAAGATGTCAATAAATGAAGACATAAATGGATGGATCCTATGCCTTGAAGACCTTCCCAACCATGCCCAAAGACTTCAGTCTCCAAGACTTTATTTAAACTTGTAAGTTTAGTAAAGTAGGCAGTTTTTTTTTAACATATGAGGCTTAATATAATCTGATGATTCCAAAGGCACCTCAAGATTGTCTTGTGCCATTTTCCTGATGTGGCGTGTTTAGGTGCCTGGAATAGAAATTAGGTTAGTAAAATTTTGAACAAAAACAAAAAAAATCACATCAAATGATTCCCTAGAGATAGATACAATATGGGCATTGTGATGTGTACATTTGTACTTGACCAGGGCACAATTTATAATATACTAAAAAAAACTAACAATTACAAAATGAGTATTTTTAGCACACTTAGTAACAACTACTTGTTTTAAACTCTTATTTCATTTTTGGTGATCAAATTATATTTGACCATAATTAAAGAACATGTAACCTTAATATTTAAGCAACATAGTTACCACAGACATGTTACATTAAATGAACAAAGGAAAGAAATGTACATCTATTAAAGGACACTGATGTTTTTCAAACCCATTCTTTTGAAAGACCTTTTAATCCACTTTTTTTTTTTTTTTTCTTTTTTTTTAAGGGACAGGGTTTCACCATGTTGGTCAGGCTGCTCTCGAACTCCCTACCTCAGATGATCTGCCTGCCTCAGCCTCCCAAAGTGCTGAGATTACAGGCGTGAGCCACCGCACCTGGCTTAATCCACTTTCCTGTAAATCAATTTAAACCTTAAAAAGTCTCTATTCAGTATGCTTAGAGAAAGAGGTGAAATCAGTGTTGAGCATATGACTGCCCAACAACCATTCTGTGCTGATCACTGAACTAGTATTTTTATTTCATTATCCTATCATAATAATTGAGCCCACATATATATGCAAGATGTGGAGGATCCATCTAATCAACTGCAGAAAGAAAAACACTCCACTTAAAAAAGGCTGAAACAAATGACAAATGGAAATGGCTGAATCACTGTACCTTTTGACACAACGTTAAATATTAGTTTTGCCATATATTATTTGGTTCTTCTGGATTCAGTAGTTGGAGTAAAAACAAGTTTCCGTATTCAAACATATCTAAGAATGTCAATATAAAATGTGTGCACACATACATTTAATACACACATACATATGCACGCACACAAGTAGGCAGTTTTCCCAGAGTCTTTAGATCTCCTTAACCCACAGACATCTGCAAGCCATTCCCATCTTTTCCAGCAAGAACTGTGCTTCCTTCACATCTGCACAGCCTTCCAAATGGGGGACACAGCTTCAACAGAAGACAGTCAATCCCAAGCACATTGAAAAGTGTATGTAAATGTGTGCTGCGTGATCTGCACTGCCTATGAAGAGGTCTACACTCAAACATGGCTAATTCAGAGAAAAGAAAACACGTACACAGTGTGCAACGTTGCTGTGCAGATTCGTGGTTTGTACTCCTAGCATGGGAGTTACCATAGAAATAAAAGAGATATGCAGTTGTTTTTTTTTTTTTTTAAGAAAAATTCGAGTTGCATGCATCCTAGGGACTGTGAACCAAAGAATGGCCTGAGCAATTCTAGTTTTTTTTTTTTTTTGCCATGAAGAGAACGATATTTAAATTGGATTTCAACAGAGGAATATCTATTTCTATCAGGAAAAGTCATGTGTTTCACCTTCCACTACCTGAGAGGCAGCCAAGCAAAAAATCAAACGTGAGCCTGAGCAACGGGCAACAGGTAGCTTTGGCTTTGCAGTGGCACTGGAGGTAAAGGGACCGTCCTTACCTGGGGTAGTGTGCAACTGAGAAAACAGACAGCAGGAGCTCTCTGCCGATGCAGGTGATGAGTGTTTGCTCAACTGAAAACCTGAGCTCACGGCAATTCCAGAGAGAGATCGCAAGTCTCTACAGGTAGAAATGGCCTGAATCAATCCTTGCAGCCTAGGAATGGATGGGCCACAGAGGCAACACAGGGTAGGAACCACGGAAGAAGATAATCCAGGCAAAGACAAATTCCTCTGCTCCTCCTGGCTAGGGATTTTATCAGTTCTTTAAGGACCAAAGTTCACACTAGCCCGACAGTTTTGTGGTATTGGGGCACCTGTGTCTGTAACTACACTTTGTTGAACAATAAACTGCAGTAAACTATGCTATGGATTTAACAATTTTCAATTAATCTTTTTATTGTCTTTAAAAAAAAAAAAAAAACGGCCAGGCTGGGCACAGTGGCTCACACTTTTAATTCCAGCAATTTGGGAGGCCAAGGTGAACAAATCACTTTGCTCAGGAGTTTGAGACCAGCCTGGTCAACACGGTGAAACCCTGTCTCTACCAAAAAATACAACAATTAACTGGGCATGGTGGTGGGCACCTGTAGTTCCAGCTACTCTGGAGGTTGAGGCAGGAGAATCACTTGAACCCAGGAGGCAGAGGTTGCAGTGAGCCAAGATCATGCCACTGCACTCCAACCTGGGTGACAGAGCAAGACCCTTTTTTTCTTCTTTTGAAACAAAGGCCAGAGTTCCAGAACCTTTTCCAATACTGTGACAGGTGGACAGGGTGGATCCCAGACAGACAATCCAGGGTGAGATTTCCGGCACCCGGGATGGGCAGTCCACACACAGGAGCAGCATGCCTCCAGCAACAGGAGGAAGGAGGCGGTTACTCAGGCTTCAGAGTCAGGCTGCCAGGGATCGAGTCCCAGCTCCTCCTTCTTCCTGTAATGTGGCTTGTTCAACTTCTTTTATATTTCTAAACTAAGGATAACAACAGCACCCACTCGAGACTGTTGGGTGGACTGAACAAACTATTCTATATAAAATGCCCAGCACATAAGCATTCATTCGCTGTTATAATTAAGGTCAGTCTTTGGAAAGGCTTAGGGGAGTCTGGGCAGGCCACTGCACGGTGGCAGAGGATCCAGCTGTGCCTGTGAGTCCCTGGCTGCTGGCCACATGGATGCTCCCCTCTCCCCTAGCCACCTCTGCCTGTGTGCACTTCTGCCACTGCTACTGCCTCTGATTCCCTCTCCCTGTTCCAGCCCATCAGGCGCACACAAGTGAAGCTGCACTAACGCCATTCTGCTGCAGCTTTCTGCACGGCCCACATCCACCTTTTCCTGGGTGTCCACTCTCAGCCAGTCAGGATGGTGGTTGCCATCCTGCAGGGGTCCAGGACCTGTTACCTGTGTGAAAGTCACCAGCAGCAGCTAGCCTATCAGCCACCTCAGTAGAAGCAGGTGACAAAAGTGCAAGCTCTTTCATGATGGGAGACTCTGGAATTAGACGATTAAGAGAAACCCATAACTAGGAAGGGGTCTTACCCCTTCATTCACTCATTTAACCAACAGTTACAAAATGCCTACTGTGTGCCAGTTTGTATCCAGAACTCCCAAGGAGCCACCTAGCGAATGGGAATGCATGTGGGCTGACAGTGTGAGTGGCTTGTCACTTACAGCAGCCTTCTGCCCAGGTTTCTTTAAGCCTTTCAAGGACTGACCTTAATTATAACAACAGCTGATGAGTGCTTAAGTGCCAGGCATTTTATACGGATGGATTCATTCAATCCACCAAACAAGCTTGGGCAGGCCACTGTTGTTAGCCCCATTTCACAGATGAGGAAGCGCACAGCAAAAAAAAGCACCCAGGCAAAGTCCCTATCACCCAAACCTATCCAGAAACCAACAGACTCCAGGGCACTTAAGAGCTGGGTAGGGCTAGAAAACTTACCACATTTTTTCTTTGAAGTTGAACACTTTTCTTTGAACGCTTTCTCTAACATCGATTTAAGTATACCTTTGATCTTTGTGGAAACAAAAAAGAATGCTTTAAGACTGCTCTTAGAAACCTGGCCATTGGTTTTAAAGCCACTGGCCTCTGCTTACCGTGTTCCTGAATGAATAGCTCAGGGCTTGCAGGGCTACCTTTGGGCCAAAAGTTAATAATTTATTGCTGAGCAAGTGTAGGTAAACCACTACTTTGCAGCAAGCTTCTAATCCCTCACTGATCACTCTGAAAATTACAAAGGACATTTCACTTCCAGTGTGAGCGGATTTAGAATCAACCTCATGCTAATTTGATATAAGCTGTTCACTGAGGGAAAAAGCCCAAAGGAGGTTCTAACTTATTTTCTGAATGAACATTGTAGCAAAATTAAAATTCAATGACAGCATCTTTTAGCTCAATCACGGTTAAATATATAATACTGCTGAATTTAAAGTCAGCAGAGATTATCTAGACTTTACTATGAAATATAGATAAGCTGCTCTTTTTAAAAGTTTATTTAAATTACTGATTATAAAAGTAATCCAAGCCCATTTTTAAAAATTTGGAAAATGTGGAAGAGTATAAAGAAAAAAGAAACTACCCATTATATGAGCACCAAGAGATAAATGTTAACAGGTTGGTGCCGTCCTTCCAGTCTTTTTCTCCGGGTATATTTAAGCATATTTTCATTGTGGTCTATTTATAGGCATTTGTACCTCGCTACTCTTCTTAACATAATGCCGCTAACTAATCTCTGAAAACAATTTCTAGTGGCTTCATACTATGTCTTACTATAAAATAAGCCTCCTGGTATACAGTATATGCAGGAAGACCATCATGTATTAAACCATCCCCTGACTTTTTCTATTTCCCCTAGTACAGAACACTCAGTGTTCACAGACTGTAACACCTGCTTGAATCACATTGTCACACACAAATAGAAATCAAGCAGAGTTAGTAGTAAAAGTCCTAAAAGACAGATTGACTGCCAAGCTGGTCATATTATATAAGACATGCAAAAACATCCTTGATTATATGCATGTGAAACAAAGTATGACACTGTGTAATAAGAAATCTGTATTTGGCCTCTGGTTATATTCATCTGTTCTTGCATTGCTATAAAGAAATACCTGAGACCGGGTAATTTATAAAGAAAAGAGGTTTAATTGCCTTGCAGTTTCACAGACTGTACAGAAAGCATGGCAACATCCGTTTCTGGGGAGGCCTCAGGGAACTTACAATCATGGTGGAAAGCAAAGGGGGAAGGAGACGTTTTACATGGCAGGAGCAGAAGATGGGGTGAGGAGGTGCTGCACACTTTTAAATGACCAGATCTCGTGAGAACTCACTCATAGCATCAAGGTGATGGCACTAAACCATTCATGAAGGATCCACCCCCATGATTCAATTACCTCTCACCAACCCCACCTCCAACTCTGGGGATCACAATTCCACATGAGATTTGGGTGGGGATGCAGATCCAAACCATATACTGGTATATAGTTGGTTTCTGATGTAGAGCTCCTGAAACCCTTACAAATAGATAAGGACACTATGGGCATCTTTTGTTCTCACTCTGTGAGTGCCCATACAGGCAATCTCACTCTCTTGGCCAGGGTAGAGTTCAGTGGCACAATTTCAGCTCACTGCAGCCTCTGCCTCCTGGTTCAAGTGATTCTCATGCCTCAGCCTCCCAAGTAACTGCAACTACAGGCATCTGCTACCATGTGCAGCTAATTTTTGTATTTTTAGCAGAGACGAGGTTTCACCCTGTTGGCCAGGCTGATCTTGAACTCCTGACCTCAAGTGATCTGCCTGCCTTGGCCTCTCAAAGTGCTGGGATTACAGGCGTGAGTCACCACATGCCCAGCCTTAATATTTAATCTTTGACCCCAGCTCCTAACAGAGAGCTCATAAGAGCTCTGTAATTTCCCGAGTGGCAAGAGTGTCTGATACAGAGCTGTAAAATCTTCTGGAATCTGTTGGGTAATGGGGCCATCTTTTGTTCTAAAGAGGGGACTTTTGGTGGGCTCCTCAACAGTCTCAGGACGCATGTGTGGCTGGTTGCCAGGAAAATCATCTAACTAGAGATTGAAACTCTCAAACTCTAATCTCTGACCTCTGGGGAGGGGACAGAGGCTGAGGGTTGCATTGATCACCAATGGTCAGTGATGTAATCCATCATGTCTACATAATGGAGAGGCTCTGGTTGCTGAGGTTCCGGAGGCTGGCACACCTGGAAAGGGCATGGACGCTACCCCATTGCCTATATGCCCTACTCTGTGCAGCTCTTCCTTCTGGCTGTTCATCTGTATCCCTTCAAATATCCTTTGTGATACACCAGCAAATATAAGTATTTGCCCGAGTTCTGTGAGCTGCTCTAGCATATTAATTGAGCCTGAGAAGGGGTCACGGGAAGCCAAAGTTAGAGCCAGTCAGTTGGGAGCGCAGGTCATAATCTGGGGATTTAGGTTGGCATCTGAAGTGGGAGGCAATAGTCTCTTGGGACTGAGCACTTAACCTATGGGATCTGACACTATCACCAGGTGGGCAGTGCCAGACCTGAATTGAAATGCGCAGCTGGTGTCTGCTGGAGAATTGCTTGGTGTGTGTGTGGGGGTAATCCCCACATATCTGGTGTCTGAAGTGTTGTGTTGCATGGCGCATAAGAGTCGAAAGAGTACTTGGTCTCTTCCTGTCTCTAATGGTTGGTATTTGCTGGGGAACAGATTTGTTGCTAGCGTGGGAAAATCTTCACATGTTTTGGTGACCAGAGGCCAAGTGCTCTGTATTAGAATAGAAAAAACACTTTGGTTTTTTCCTATCTCTTATAGACCAGAGGAAGGGGAAGGTGGTGTATCTTCATGAAACTACTAACCCAAACCCAGAACACATCCACCTCACTGCTAAAGTAAGTTAAAAATGCTTGGGAAGTTCACAAGGACACCAGAAAGCAGGTGGTGTACAGCTCAGATACAAATCCCTGCACATGCCCGTGGGGCTAATGGGTGCCTGCAGTTCCTCGTGTGGACTCTCCCATTTTCCAAGGGCAGATATTTGCAAACTTGGGACTCAGGACAAATACTCAGGGTTATTTCCCTTGAAGTGACACACTCACTTCATTCATTTTAAAGCACACATCTGACAAACGCCCAAATCTGAATAACTGATTTGTCCGTTGCTCTTGTAACTAAAAGTACAAAAGTAAATAAACAGAAATTTAAAAACAGGCCAGGTGCAGCAGCTCATGCTTATAATCCCAGCACTTCAGGAGAACAAGGTGGGTAGATGGCTTAAGCTAAGGAGTTCAAAACCCAGCCTGGCCAACATCTCTCCCAAAATTACAATAATCAACTGGGTGTGGCATGTGTGACTGTGGTCCCAGCTACTTGGGAGGCTGAGGTGGGAGGATCACCTGAGTTTGGGAAGTCAAGGCTGCAGTGAACAGTGATCACGTCACTGCGCTCCAGCCTGGGTGATGGAGTGAGATCCAGTCTTAAGTTAATTAATTAATTGATTAAATAAAAATGATGCTCCATGAGAATAGTGGCTAGTTCCATTCATTACTCAAAAAAAAAAAAATGATTTTTTTTTCCTTAAAAATAATGATCTCTCAGTGTGCAGCAGAGGCACTTTATCCATACTTCTCATTTTATTACAAAGAGTACAAAAAAAGTAACGTTTCTTGATATTCTCAAAAAAATACCAGAAAGCAGGTGGCCCACTGCTCAGACAAGAATCCCTGCAGAACAGTCAAGGTTTAATAACATTAATACTGTTTACTGCTTCATCAAGGCCACTCTCAAGTGAAACTGACTTTTTTTCCCTTCATTACTGCAAATGGTGGGAGGGGAAGATCAGGACAGCCACTAGTAGTGAGAGGGTAGACCCCTTCGCCTCCTTCTGTTTCCCAGTCTCCACCTTCTCCTTCCCCACCCCTCCAGATGGAAAAGACGGCGAAAAAAGAGAAAAACATGAAATAAAATACCAAAGAGCTGGAAAGATGACTCCCTTTTCAGTTCCATCCCTACTATCTATGAGCCTTGAAAGAGTTGCAAATGAATGTCACCACTACCAACTGAAGCTCGGCAGGCACAGGGTTACGCCCCCATTTGCACGGCCCAGGCTCCCTCCTGGAAATACCTCTGCCAACTAATAATTTACTGCCTTTGTCTCTGTAATTCCCCTCCTCTGCCTGTTCTTGCTCATGCTGCATATGAATTAGCAAATCAATGAAGTAAGATCGGATGTCCAGCAAATGGACAATGGCATAGTATCGCCTAATTTTCCCCCTTTTAGCATTGTAAGCCTATAAAAGTGGGAGAGAATGCCTGTAATCTCAGCACTTGGGGAGGCTGAGGCGAGTGGATCACGAGGTCAAGAGATAGAGACCATCCTGGCCAACACGGTGAAACCCCATCTCTACTAAAAATACAAAAAAAATTAGCTGGGCGTGGTGGAGCATGCCTGTAGTTCCAGCTACTTGGGAGGCTGAGGCAGGAGAATTGCTTGAACCCGGGAGGCGGAGGTTGCAGTGAGCCGAGGTCATGCCACTGCACTCCAGCCTGGTGCCTGGTGACGGAGTGAGACTCTGTCTCAAAAAAAAAAAAAAAAAAAAAAAAAAAGTGGGAGAGAAGCTGCTTCTCAGAGAGCTCGGTGAATGAGGCTGTAGTCCCCCGCAGCTCCCGGCCAAATAAAAAGCCACTCCCTTCCTCAGTTTGGTGTTCGAGAGGTTTGTTTCTCGCTGCTCCTGCTTCAGTGGCTCTGCAGCCACTGCCTTGACTCACACTGAGACATAAGCAGTTTTGTTCACCTCTGCTTTTTCATCCTTAGGGCAACTGTCAACAGTGAAAACGACAAAAGCATCTAAGTACTACCATGAAAAGTGGTTTGACCTTAGAGACCCTCTGGTCTTGTAGGCCCTCTGGCAGTCCACAGAACATGCCTTGAGAACTGCTGTTGGGCAGGAAAACTAAAACTTCAGGATGGGTTTTCACAGTTTTGTTTGGGTTGTTTTAACAATACAGTAAGTACATAGATAAACTTAAAACATCTAAGTGTGTCTAAAAGACCAAAGCTTGCTCTTTTTTTTAAAGACTTAAGAATTTGCAAGCATGACTGAGCACAGTGGCTCATGCCTGTAATCCCAGCACTTTGGGAGGATCCTTTGAGCCCAGGAGTTCAAGACCAGCCAGGACAACATAGAGAGAACCCATCTCTACAAAAAAAAAAAAAGCCAGGTGTTGGTGCTACAGGGGCACACCTATAGTCCCAACTACTTGGGAGGCTGAGGTGGGAGGATCACTTGAGCCCAGGAGGGTGAGGTTGTAGTGAGCCATGATTGTACCACTGTACTTCAGCCTGGGCAACAGAGCAAGACCCTGCCTGAAAAACAAAAAAGAATCAACAAAGAATATACAATTATCAAACACAGAAAATACTAAGTCTGTGCACAGATCAACTCACTCAGGCTCTGCGAGAGAGTAAGGGCATCTCTAAGGCAAAGCAAAAGCAAACTCCTGTCCAAAGTAGAGTGCACATCTGAAAAAATAGTTTATTGGTCAAGTTCAAAAGTTCAACTACCTGGACAGGCACAGCGGCTCATGCTGGAATCCCAGCACTTTGGGAGGCTGTGATCACGCCATTGCACGCCAGCCTGGTTGACAGATTAAGACTCCATCTCAAAAGGCAGATGGATCACCTGAGGTCAGGCATTCAAGACCAGTCTGGCCAACATGGTGATACCCTGTATCTACTAAAAATACAAAAATACTATCTCTATTAAAAATACAAAATATAATACAAAAATACCAAATAAAAATACAAAAATTAGCCAGGTGTGGTGATGCATGCCTGTGATCCCAGCTACTTGAGAGGCTGGGGCAGGAGAATCGCTTGAACCGGAGAGGCAGAGGTTGCACTGAGTTGAGATTGCACCACTGCACTCCAGCCGGGGCGACAGAGACTCCATCTCAAAAAAAAAAAAAAAGTTCAACTATCTATGTCAATGAACTGGAAGGAAATTTAGATAACTGCTCTCAGAAACCAAGAATAACAATATTTTTTAAGCTAAGGTATAGTTTTCTTATGCTGGAGTATTTAGCAGTTTCAGCCACTGCAAACGATCCTTCAAACCAGGAAAACTAATAACTTAGTCTGGGTTTTAGTGACAAGCAACACAAACCAGCCACATCTGAGTTTCCATTTGTGAGTTCATTCATGGGAAATACTTTTTGCAATGCTTGTAGTATTCATCATGTACACATATTCCTCATATAAATAGGAAAAAGCATCCCCAAATAATGATGAAAATACAAATAAAAAAAATCATTAATCAAAAAAATCTCTCTTGGTATCGCCTATAAAATTAAAGAGAGATTCCCAAAGTAGAAATCCAGTAATATATTTGCTATAAACTTTTGTGAAAGGGACAGGGGAGATGTTGAACCAGTCCTCACCTTCACTCCAAGCCTGGCATACCACCTGGCACTAGGAGGCCAACAGCTGGTACTTGTTTGTTGAACAAATGAATGAATACACAAACAAATGAGTGAACAAAGTAGATGATGACAGACCGGTAGGATCTACCAACTAAGTCTGATTTCTATGCGGAGCTCTCAGAATACCAAAGACTTCTAATTTTATCTAAATACAAGCCTATTCTCAAATATGGAATTTTGAGATGTTGAGCATTTCTAACATTCCCAATCCATCTGAGAGAGTGACGAGATATACTGTATAGAGCTATGAGGTATACTAACTCAAGCAACAGGCATTAGCTTTCCTAAGTGTTTCCATCCCTAGAAAAATCAACCATCATAAATGCTAATTCATCAATGGAACAGAACATGGCACACAGGAGTCCAAAACAAAGGAGTGTCACCTGCCTTGTATGCAAAAATAAAGTAGGCACAGGTTAAGCATGGTACCCCCTAAGGACTCATGGCAGCATCCAAGACTTCCAGAAAGTGAACTTGAGGAGAAAAGGACCACAAACCCCTAAGCCTTATTCACCCCCTGCCTCCATCCCATCCCACCCCTGGTATGTTCTGTCTTTCATGAGTGGACATCACAATGCTTCCGATACTCCCTCCAGCCTTTACTTATAAGAGGTAACTCGAAAACTTACCAAAAAATTAAGGTTTTCTGATAACTGACAACCACTATTTCAATCAAAAGTGCTATACTTCTGACACATCAAACCAACTAATGAGCAGCAAATTAACTGCTTGTTCTTGACCTTCTCATTTTCTGCTCTTACTACGAAGGTAAAATGAAATGAAGATTTGCGCTAAAAATGCATGCAGTAAGACTATAACCAATTCTTTTAATAGCTAGATAAATCAAAAAAGGCAAAATTAGGTAACAGAAGACAAACATGGACATTCCCATTTAGACAAGCACACACAAACATATACATGGTGCTTTAATGCCCACACTGGATTTTTGTCATTGATTCAAAGAACTAGTTGACACAGATTAAATGTATTCCCCCATTTTTACAAACTAGTTTTCAAAGTTCAAGTTACAATACTAAAATATTTGACAACATTGAGACTAAAGTAATGCCCTAAAATGCAGTACTTTGAATAAATTATACCATTACAAAGGTACTAATAAATTAACAATCAATGGAATATAGTCAACTCAATTTCATAGCCAAAAGGTCTTTTTAAACACTGGAAAACTGGATTGAAATTCTTTTCCTTCCAAATATTTTTCTTTTTTCATAATTTCGTTTATCTACAAATAACATGCCATGAACCTATAGTTGCCTTTGACAACCTATTTTGATTACAGCATGGTTTCCAGTAAATCTTTCTTATGTTGTATATTATCCAACCACCCAAAAGAGGTACAGAAAGTGAATTAGTGTCAATGACAATTTTTATAATATGTAATTGAGCATAACCTCCTTGGAGGATGGGTGGTTCCAACAACCAATTACATAAATGCTCAAATCCTCACCCAACCTATTTCCAAAAGACAAATTTCAGCTTTTAAAGAAACAATGATTTTAAACTGCTTATCCATTATTTCTAAGAACACACACACAAAAATGTATACCTATGTTAAAGCCGGACTTTCAATGGTGCTTGCAATGTTCAAGAATAAACACTGTAATCTTTGGCAAGTTAGAAAATTGTAAAATTCAGTTAATGAACCATAAAACACTTTTTTTTTTTTACTAATATGCTAATTTAACTATAAACAAAAGGAACTCAACAAAAAATGCAAACTGTTCTTCAGAGTAGCAGAATCACATGAACTTCAAATGTGCCTATACAAACTATATTTTCAGTCTAGCACAGTTCCTGGGATATGTTTAGGTCCAAATAAATAATGCATAGATGGTACATTAGCCCATTCTCACACTGCTATAAAGAAATACCTGTGACTGGGTAATTTAAAGAGTTTAACTCGCTCGTGGTTCTGCAGGCTGTCCAGGAAGCATAGTGGCTTTCACTTGGCTTCTGGGGAGGCCTCAGAAAATTTATAATAACACGGCAGAAAGCAAAGCTAGATCAAACTTTCTTGCAGGCACAAGTGTTGTAGTGGGGGGGGGAGGGGAGATTCTACACACTTTTAAACCACCAGTTCCTCGAAAACTCATTATCATCATAACAGCACCAAGGTGACGTGCTAAACCATTCACAAAGGATCTGCCCCCATGATCCAATCACCTCCCACCTGGCCCCACCTCCAACACTGGGGATTACAGTTTCGCACGAGATTTGGGTGGGGCACAGATCCAAACCTTTTAAGATGGATAAAGCAAATGAAAAAAAAAAAAGATGGCTAAAGAGTAGAATTCTTAAATTTAACTCCTACTTCAACAAGATGTCCACTGGACAAGCAATGTATTAGTTGCTCTGAATCTATGCAATTGTGTAAAAATATTAAAACCCAGGCTGCCATTTTAAAGCAACAAAGACTGTCTAGAGATCACATGGGAAAGACCTTTAGAAGTGCAATCGTTTTCTTAAAATTAGATTTCCTGGGAAGGAAGTGTCCTCTACAGATCAAGAAGTTGTCAGCAATTCACAGTCCCTTAGAAGCAGACATGAGCTCTTTTCTCCAGGCAAGGCAAAACCCTGCACTGAGCTGACATCCCTCTCTCATCTGGCAGACAGTGCAAGGCATGGCAAATGGGTGGAAAAGAATGAAAGTAGATGGCCCTGTAATTTTACCTACCTGGAATCAGGCTGTAACCACCCAAACCCATTAGCCCAACTGATCCAAAGCATTCTTTAAATTATAAGTTCTGATTGCCATCCAACTTCAGCACAAAGGATTCATATCCACTGGTATCTTTTCTATGACATTTTAAAAAACCTGGAAAAGCTACAGTGCTTCATGAAGCTGCCTGGGCAGCGTTTTCTGCCCTGCCATTACACTCCTGCCAAAGGAGGCTGAGTATTTTGCAGGCATGATATAGAAAGTGATAACTGGCCACCTGGGAATCAGTTTTGTTTTGGATTCCAAACAGACCCTTAGGTGGTCCAGATAAGACTTTTGTTCATGGGATGTTGACAGCATCTGTAGAATGGGGATCTTTTTATAAAGAACTTTGAGAGCAACCAATGAAACTTTCTTTTTAGAGCAAGTCATCAGAGTAAAGTGACTAAACCCATAAAGAAGCCATATTTTTAATTCAAAGCTGCTTCCTCCCACCCCATTCCTTAATGGGAGACCTGTAGTTAAAATGAGCAAGAAATCAATGTACTGAAACCCAGAGGCAAATTTCTGTTATCCCATTTTCCTAGACATCTGTAGCAGGGGGTTTGGAGTGTGTTTGGAAACTGGCAATCATTCTAATGGGCTGCTGCCAGCTCCCATCACTCAACCCACTAACTTGATGATGACAGAGCAAACTGGGGCAGGCATTCAAATCTGACAGCTGGCTGGAGAGAAGGGAAGGAAGCCACGTTTTTTAATGAAAAGATGAAAATAATGTATTCCATTTTCCTCCACACCAACCATAATAATTGTCCACAGGAAGCCCCTGAAACCCACTAATAGGAACACAGCCACAAGAAACTTGGCAGAGTCCAGCAAAGCATATTCTCCTACCAAAATGACTGACTTTTTCAAGTTTAAAAAAAAAAATTACCAATGAAGAGCCCAGACAGCCATCTGCCAAGAACCTTCCAACTTCTCCATTCAGGCGTTTGTACCTACTGGGAAGGATTACTTTTACATGTAAAGGAACAGGGGTTGAATTATTGGATTATAAACCCTTAGAGAAATATGCTTCACCTACCAGGAACTTCTAAATTTTCATTTTAAGGCCAACTAAATCTTTAAATGTCTACTCTAACTGTGAAATTCAAATAGCAATTACACAAGAGTTGGGGTTTTTTTTCTCCCTATTATTAATGAATATAAAGCAACAGAAAACGGATGCTGGAAAATCTAGTGGTACCAATAAATATAGGTAGATGTTTTCCATGTGAAGCAAGGGCTGGACCTGATCCAGAAAGCATCACAGGGGAAGGAACAGCCCGTGGGTCAAGGAAAGCAGAGGGACATCGCTGGTTTTGAGTCCCAGTTCAACACCACTTTGTCGAGGCACCATTTCAAGAAAATGAGAAGTGAGCAGAAAACTCTGGGTTTAAGTAATGACACCTTAGGGACAGCAGGTTCACCAGCTGTGAAATCCCCCATGTCCTTCAAGCAGCTTCATTCCCACACCTGCCTTGCGTGTGGAGTGCACGTGGTGGCGGCACCTTGGGGAAGGGAATGGAGAGAAGGCTATGGACAATCGCTGTGCCCTGCCTTCTCTCCTGATGGGAGAGACAGGGGCAGGCTGAAATCCAACGAAGAGTGGTTTCAATCCCATCAACAAGACCTACCACTCTCTTGGCCGGGCATGGTGGCTCATGCCTATAATCTCAGCACTTTGAGAGGCTGAGGTGAGCGGATCACTTGAGGTCAGGAGCTTGAGATCTGCCTGGCCAACATGGTGAAACCTCATCTACTAAAAATACAAAAATAGCAGGGCATGGTGGCGGGCGCCTATAATCTCAGCTACTTGGGAGGCGAGGCAGGAGAGTCGCTTGAACCCAGAACGTGAAGGTTGCTGTGAGTAGAGACCGTGCCACTGCACTCCATCCTGCACTACAGAGTGAGACACTGTCTTTAAAAAAAGGCCTACCACTCTCTTTCCAGCAGCCAGCACGGCAGTGTGTGGAACAGAGATCAGGGAGCTAAGACGGAGGATTCGGGGTGAAAAACAAGTTTGGTGTTTGCCTTGCAGTCTTGCTTCTTCATATTTGGGTAGCTGCTAACAAGACAAACAGGTTCCAGCAATTCTCAAACGTTACTGCTGCTAAGGACTAAGGGACAGACTTGCTGTTAACTTCCTAAGGTTTGTAAACAGTAATCTGCCCAAAATAAGTAAGTAAAAGAACAAGAACTAAAGACATAAACACTAAGAATAGTACCCAACCACCCTTGGCACTTTGGGCAGCGTAATGCTGCAATGTATTATCATAGGAAGCTTTCCCCTCCGCTGTCCCCATGAAAGAGTCAAGAAAAGGAAGCAGCTAGTTGGCCGGGTTATTTGAAAGTTGACGTTTCTAGAAGCAGAAGAGATTTCCCATAGCACCTTTTCTAGCAAGACAAAGCGAAAACTACCAACAGGCATTTCCTGGGCTTCTCCTGGCACAAGGTCCTGCTCAGGATACTGTCACATAAATTAATATTTGTCACTCTCTTTCCAAGTACCCAGGAATTGCAGTCCTCTGTGCAATGGAGACTGGGGAGCGCGAGCTGAGGATTCAGGGTGGAATAGCAAGTCTGGTGCTTGCCTGCAGAACAACCAGCTGACTGTTGAAGTTGATTCCTCCATCATGATGAAGCGTATGTAGCTCAGGAAAAACTGCAGCCGGCCTTAAATCATATAGTGTAAGTAAAGGGCTCTTCCCTGGATTATGTCTCATTTACCATTTGAATAACCAAAAATCAACAACCTGAGCAATAAATAAAATAAAGGAATTTGTTGGATCCACTGAAAAGTATTACTTATTCAAATTCATTATGCCCCATTTCCCCATGCATTATATTCAAACCTCTGATTTTTTTTTTTTTGTAAAAGTAACATCGTTATTGAAAACTGTTATGCTGCAAAGCTCTATGACTTGAATTGTTCATAAATGGATTTATGGCTACTGCTGAGTTTCCTGAAAGACTGTACTGTATGCATTCTCCTTTAGTTTCACCAAGACCATTAATATTATCCCTATATCAACATTTGCCCTCCTGCAGGGAGCTAGGTATTTACACCTGAAAAAACTTTCACTTAAATTGCTTTAATGGGTTTTAAGTAAAACACTACTCCCAGTGATTTATTTTTCCCTTTGATTGGCCAAGGATTTGAATTATAGCTCACAGGGTAAATTAATAAATAATCATGCTAGCACCTTATTTGGGAGCGATAATACAGTACCAGCTGCAGGTTTCTATCTGCCCACTATTGAAGCCTCCTAAACATTATAGAGTTCTGTAGGTGTGTATGGAATAATACATCACCCAATACAGTCATCTCTTTCTCCCCCTCTAAATCAGGGTCAGGAATGAACATCTTTGCAAGCTAAATTGGAAAGCAGATATGTTTCAAAGGATAATGGGAGCTTCTTAGTTTTTAAAACATGTGATATTTTAAACCACGTGGCAACAATTTCAGTATGTCCACAGGGTAAGATTCCTCACCATAAGCCACCAATAAGAATGGAAGGGACTCTATCATTTAAGACATCGAACTGAAAAAAAAAAAAAATACAGTATGTTCTTCTTCTTGATATAATACTGTTAAAAATAACAATGTCACATACTCAATGACAGCTCAAACCTTGAGAATAAAGAAACCAATCAATCCATAAATGCGACTAACAGGACCACCATTTGCAGGAAAGAAACCAAAACCACTGTTCTTGCTGAAGGCGGAACGAGGACAGGCTCCAGTATTTAGGAGCTTGCTCTATCCAACTCTGTCTACTATCCCTACTTTTCCCTTAAGATTAAATTTTTCATCTTCATTAAAAAAAAAAATGAACTTCACAAAGCTTTCAGCCCATCCCTTCCAGTGTCTTCTAGAACATGGTTCTATTAATGATTCCTTCTTTACCCTAAATCTTCAACTTCTCCTTCAATACCAGGAAACATGTCAGTGTTCTGGTAAGGAGTGACGTCTTCACAGGTTATGAGACACTGGGCTCTCTTATTGCCTGTGTCACCCAGAGCCACTTGACATCCTTGTACCTCAGTTTCTCATTCATAACACTGGGAACAGTAATTGTCCCAACATCTCAGAGTGGTTGGATGGATTTAATGAACTCGTTGACACAGAGCTGTTGGATGTAGGTGATATGGAGCAAGCCCTCCAAAATGGCAGCTACTTTAATTAACAATCTCTTCCCTTGCTATATATAACATAACATGCTCAAGTCTCTCACATTCTTAAAAAAAAAAAATGTGGACTTCTTTTTCACATTTCCCTTTTTCCTTCTGAGTTTCCTGAAGGAGTCCTCCATAGTCATTCTATGGCTGTTACATTTACCTGAAATTAGTTTCCCACAACCACCAAGCTTCTAAAACTGCCTGGGCAAAAGTCCTAAGGATCTTCACACCACCTTCCATGCTGCCAACCTATTCAGTCTCTGTACCTTGACACTGCCAAGAGACTCCATCTTTACATTCTGGGGCTTCTTTTGCTACGTCTGAAGTTGCTGACCACTCGCTCATTCTGGAACCTTTCTACTTTCCCAGCCCGAGACACGACTCCTCTCGGTCCATCCCTAATTCTCACCCTGTAGCTCCTTGGTGGGCTGCTCCTTCTCTCTGTGCCCCTCCAACATAGGGGATGAATCTGCTCTCATAGTTTTAACTACTGCATACATCCAATAAGAACCAAGAGTACATCTCTATCTGAATCTGTCAAATTTGACTCACAAACCCAAGGTGAACTGGACGTCGCCATTTGTATCTTCTACGGACACATCAAACTGAAGAAATCCAAAATGGAATTGATCCTGTCTGCCCTCAGCTTCTCTTCTTACATTCCTAATTTCAGATCACGGAACCGCTACCAGAAATCTGGGGTCATCTTCAACGTTCCCACTGTCTCACCACTCACACACTTAACAGCAAATGGCTACAAATTCTTTGAAGTATTTTGCAGGTTTTCTCCCTTCTCCTCATCCTTACTACCACTGCCCTAGTTCATTCCTTATCTCGCTTGAACTTTCACAAAAACCTCTTACCTAATCTCTCTGCCTCTACCTCCATATCACCCTCAGAGTGGTCTGCACAGACCACAAAGCTGTCCACATCACTGAATGTTTCATAGCCTTTCTGTCGATGATTGCATAAAAACCATGTTCTCTGACATACATCCAGCCAACTTCTTTGGCCTCACCTTCTGCCTATTACCTCCCTGAATGTCATGTCCACATAGCACCATGCTACCTGTGGTTTCCTATGCAAGTTTTTCCTTTGTTCAAGTGGGTCCAGCCATAGGCACCCCACTCACATCCCCGCCACACACACAGCCCCCGAATTAGCAGGTGAACTCTTACCACCTTCTAAATTCAGCTCTGGCTTTACCTGCAAAAAACCTTCTTTAACCTACACCACAAGCTGACCTGGTTAGTGCTTCCTTTCCCCACCTCTCACCTGGGCTCTTATGGCAACCCATGGCCACCTCCCTTTGCCACTTCATTTGCCCATTCCTACAAAACATGGCTACCACTCATCAGTGCCCTGAGGGCGAGAACTGTGTCCTGATTATCTTTTGGTTCTCAGCTGCCACATAGTAGGACTCAATTAATATGAACTGAACTGAGAATATCCGTATTAAGTGAGCAAAAAGAAACACCTCACTTAAATACTTAAAGAGGAACAATGTCTGGAGAGTCTCGTACAACCAATACTCTGAGACAGGTATCAGTATAGATATATATGGTGTCCTCATCCTCCCTTGGGGAGTACAGCGGCAAACGCAGATAGATCACTAATCACAATACTTTAATATTTATTTATAACCACAAGGAAAAGCTTGATATAATAAACTATAGACTGTCTTCATGCCCATTAGGATGGCTACTGTTTTTAAAAGGTGTTGGCAATGATGTAGAGAAATTGGAACCTTTGTGCACTGCTAGTTAGTAAAATGGTGTAACCACAATGGAAAACTGTATAGAAGCCCCTCAAAAAATTAAATAGAACCATCATGTAATCCAGCAATCTCAATTCTGGCTATTTATCCTAAAGAACTGAAAGCAGGGTCTCAGAGATATTTGCACGTCCATGTTTATACCAGCACTACTCAAGCGTAGCCAAGAGAAGAAAGCAACGAAGAGTCATTTGATAGGCGGGGAGTTTTAGTTTTGCAAGATGGAAAGTTCTGGAGGTCTGTTTCAAAAGGTGAATCCACTTAACACTACCAAACCTATGGTTACAAGTGGTTAAGACTGTAATTCTTCTCAGACATCTTTTACCACATTTTTTCGTGCAGATTAACAACTGTTGACTGAAATTTTGAAGAATTTAGAAGGAATATCCAAAATTTCATTTACTGCTTTTAAAAAAAATGCTGCTCAGGCCAGGTGCAGTGGCTCACGCCTGTAATCCAAGCACTCTGGGAGGCCGAGGCAGGTGGATCATGAGATCAAGAGATTGAGATAATCCTGGCCAACATAGTGAAATCCTGTCTCCACTAAAAATACAAAAAATAGCTGGGCGTGGTAGTGCACGCCTGTAGTCCCAGCTACTTGAAATGTTGAGGCAGGAGAATCGCTTGAACCCGGGAGACGGAGGTTGCAGGGAGCCGGGATCATGCCACTGCACTCCAACAGCCTGGCAACAGAGCGAGACTCTGTCTCAAGAAGAAAAAAAAAAAATGCTGTCAGCCAGGTAACCCCAGCACTCTGGGAGGCCAACGTGGGCAGATCCCTTGACATTAGGACTTCAAGACCAAGCAATGTAGCAAAACCCCAACTTCTATCAAAACTACGAACATTAGCTGGAGGTGATGTCCCAGCTACTGGGAAGACTCAGATGGGAGGACCGACTGAGCCCAGGAGGCTGAGGGTGCAGTGAGCCATGATCACACCACTGCATTCCAGCCTGGGAGACAGAGCAAAGCACTGTCTCAAAAAAGAAAAAGAAAGAAAAGAAAATGCTAACAAGTGATGCATCAATACCCACAGCATCATTCATCTGTGCTTTCCACAGCCAAACCGCCCATATATTTCTTCTCTAAATTGGATCTTCATCTACATGAGAAAATGCAGAACCAGTAAACACAAAAATTGAGCATTAAATAAAATAAGGTCTCTGGAAAAAGAAGTTTGATTTTTAAAGTAAACATCATAATTCTGTCTGCCCAGTACACTAAAATCTCTGGAAGCTTTTAGCAGCAGCAGGATCCTAATTGCATAACCTTGTTTCAAATGAGTGAGAAATTATGCTATAATTTTACTTATCAAAAGAACATATGAGTAGCGTGATGCCATCCACCTCCCTATCATCCATCTGCCTTTCTCGTTCATTAATTACATATGCTTCCGACTCTTCCTTTCTGCTTACCCTGAATACTAACACTTACCCTCCAAATGGGGCGTGTTCCCTCTCTGTCTTGCTTCCAAATTGTCTGAAACCACACTACTTCCAGCTTCTAATCCTACAGTTACTCAGGGAGCTTTCTTTCCCCATCTTACTGTCCACACCAAAATGCCTTCCTCACTCTAAGCATCACTTAGTTCTTATCCACTTATCTTTTTCAGCTTATCTTCCAAATTAGCCCAACATCTAGATGTTTAAAGCCATCGTGAGCCACTAGTCACTTCAAACGTGTGGTTGGGTTTTGAGTCTATTATGGTACAACCACCACCTTATTTCTTCAGTTCCCCTCTAGGGGTATAAATCGTGTCTGCATGTGGCAGATAGAAACTGTGGGCTGGAATCTTCATGGTTTTAAGCATTACTCTGATTTTAGTCTGTTTCATTTCCTTTCAGGTTTCAGAGATATTGAGCTTGAACTTTGACCATGGGTTCTGGAGTCCATCCAATTCCCAGCCTTGCCTATTCCTGGCTGTGTAATTTCAAGGAAATTACCTAAACACTCTGTTTCAATTGTATCATCAATAAAATGAAGGCAATGCTAGCACTTGCCACGTACATTGATGTAAGGATTAATCATGGAAATAAAGAGAGTTGAGGTCCACATCCTGGTACAGAGACTCAAAAAATGTCAGTGATGATAGATGCCGGCTCCCTTGGTGAAGGAAATGTGATGGCTGTAATTCTTTGAAGTTTAGACAATGTCACAGAGCCTTAATCCTGAGGAGCTCCCTGACTCTGCAGAGGCCATGAACAATGTCACAAATAGAGAGTTGGACTACAGAAGTGCCATCAAGATGCAGGCGTCAGCACTGTATCCTGAATAATGGTACTATTAAGAGGAACCCCCCATGAATGGCTCACACCCTGCCCCCATGACGTATTACAGACTACACATCTTGATGTTACCACAAATGCCTAGAGTACCTTGATACATTAAGGTCTTCTGTATAATAACTCACAAGACTAGTGCTGAACTTAGCTGAGTTGGAAAAAAACTAAAAAGAGCAATGACAAACCATCTGTGACCCACGCACCCAGCGTCTCTCAGAAAGGTATTTCCTCCTTAAGTCAAGTGCAAGAATTTGGAAAGACAAGCTAAAAAAGAGTAATAGAAACCTTTTTTTAAGATGTATCTTTTCCTTCCTTAAAGTCCTGCATCAAAATGACATCTCCATCATCTATCAAATTAATAAATCCCCTTAAAATTATAAATTCAGCATGGTCTGGACTGTGGGGCAAAAGGCACTCACACCACAGGGGTAAGAATATAAACTTCCACTAGGATTTTTTAGGAGGTAACCTGGCAACAAATATCAAAAGCCCTGGGGAAAAAAAAACAACAAAAAAGGTCTGCCTTGTTTGACACAATGATTGCTTCTACCAGTTTTTACTGCAATAATTAGATACTCATTTAACTATGTAGAAAAATATTCATGCCAGCATTACCTATAATAATGAAAAATGAAAAACAACAATAGAGGGTCAATTAAAGATTAAATGAATGACAGGGGCGGGTGCCGTGGCTCCAGCCTGTAATTCCAGCACTTTGGGAGGCCAAGGCTGGCGGATCAACTGAGGTCAGGAATTCGAGACCAGCCTGGACAAGATGGTGAAACCCCATCTCTGCTAAAAATACAAAAATTAGCCAGGCATAGTGGCGGGCACCCGTAATCCCAGCTACTCAGGAGGCGGAGGCATGAGAATCGCTGGAGCCCAGAAGGCAGAGGTGGCAGTGAGCAGAGATCAAGCTACTATATTCCAGCCTGGGCAACAGAGCGAGACTCTATCCCAAAAAAACAAACAAAAAATAATGAATGACAAAACATTCATAAGGTAAATTATTATACAGCCATTTAAAAGCTAAATTCTTGAAAAATAAGAAAATGAGAAAATACATGTGATATATTAAGTGTAAAAAAGCAGGATAAAAGTATATAAAAACTGCATTATCAAATACATGTCTAAAGGTACAAGGGAAAAAAAGACTGTAAAGATATGGGATTATGGATGATTTATTCTCTTTTTCAAATTGGCTCCAAAGAACATATATGACTTTTACGTGTGAAGGCAAAGGAAAATGATTTTTAGAAAAATTTTGCCTAGTGTTCACTAGCAGCTTCTACCACACTCCTTCCCACAACTCTAATTTTTACACACAAAAAAAATACTCTAATGTTTTCCAAAACTTCCTTCATAAATTGACTCTAAACCAACTCCTTGATTTGCAACTGAATCAGAAAAATTCAGATGGAAATTATTTTCATTTCATTCAACAAGTAGCACGTCACCCACCCAAAGACTGAGTAGGTGAGTGAAGAACTATACTTAGCAACCATATCCTTAGGTTTAAACTTAATAGTTACAATATTCAATTTTAAAAAAAAGTTTAAACCCATATTGAAATAATGCTAAAAATAGTCATGCTACCTGTGCCAATTATTTTCCACAGTGGGTGACTTTCCAGGTTAAACATGAATGTTGGTGGAAATCCTTCCCATAATTAAGGAAAGAGTGAAAAAGAAGGAACCTACAACATCAAATTTCCTGTACAGGAAACAAGATCTCTGATAAAATGTAGTCCCTGGAAACTCCAAAGCCTACCCTCAAAGACTACAAGGATCTCTCTCCACTGTCACCTCCTAGAATGCTGAAGGATTTCTCGATGCCTATCCTTGGAGAATCCCATTCAGTGTGCCCACAGCAAAACTGCTGTTAAAAAAAATAATCAGCTGAAATATGGATTAAAATAATGATTTACCTTGATGTATGAGCATATTAGCAGCAAATAAAACACAACATAGATCAGTGGTAGGAACTGTGCCTTGTACTTAGTTAACAGGACTTTTTTAAAAAAATTATTTATTATACTTTAAGTTCTAGGGTACATGTACAGATCATGTAGGTTTGTTAAATTGGTATACACATGCCATGGTGGTGGTTTGTTGTATCCATCGCCCTGTCATCTACATTAGGTATTTCTCCTAATGCTATCCCTCCCCAAGCCTCCTGCAGGACCCACGTGCTACCTGCCCTCTGCTCACACCCAGGCTCTGGAGTTTTGCACATCAACTCAGTCAATGTCAGGAATCTACTGGCAGTCCTGTCCTTCGGAGCTGTTCTCTAGCACATGTAAGGGGAGTGTTTCGGTTGCGTGCATTTCCTCTACTAAATTGAGACGGCTGCAAATCTGATGTGTGTGTGTGTCTGGGAGAGGCGTGTCAATGAGGTAATGAAGGCGAGTCCCAGGGACACAGATGGGGTCTGCAATCCAAATGAACAAAATAACCAGAAGCTGGGGCTGCCCTCAGATGCGTCTTCCCGTTCTCCACGCCTTCTGTTCATCTTCCTCCAATGTAAAGTCACCTGTTAGAACTCTGAACTAACCAGAGTGGTTACTCTTACTGTACTCAAAAGGGAGGTTAAAAAAAAGGCAAAACCCATGCCTAGATTCCCCTTCCCCACCACTTCCCATGATACCCTGTGCTCTGAAACCCACTGGCTTATGTTTAAAATCACCTCCATTTCACACAAGCTGTTGTTATTCCCTCCCCAAACTAATATTCAATATTTGTTTTCCATCATTTCCCCTCTATTTAACCAACGAAATGCCTAACGGGCCTGCAAGCGCCTTTCTCTCTCTGGTCTAGGGTGTGTGCTGTTTACATGCTTCCTGAGTGTTGTAAAGAGAATGCTCTCCCCAGAGCACCTCAGAGGTGGTCTTTCAGCTTCAAGTACACATTTTTAAATTGAGCAAAAACCCTCCATTATATAGGAGAAAAAAAGCTGAAGTTCTGACTACTTAGAATGGCCTGTACTCCCTTTTATTTATGGATGTATAGAATTGTTAAGCATAATCAGAAAATTAAGCTATTATTAAAATGCAAAAATTGGATTCTGTTGTTGATCCAAGTCACTGGGCTTTCACCGGCCATTCACGCAGCAGGGAGGGTTAGGCTGACTCAACACTTCACTGGTCTACGCAGCCCCTCTGCACATGAATAAACCTACTAGTAAATGCAAGGAAAATTAAAGGCACTTTTTCAATGACAGCCCCTGAGATGCTAAGGAAATAAGAAGTGTGGTTATTACAAAAACCACAGAGGAATCATAAAATGTGGTAAAGGGGAATGAGTGTTTCCAGGAGATAGTAAACTCTTTTTTGAAAGTATCTTTTCCCTTTTGTTCAGGTTTTAGACCCAAACACTGTAAACTGGTGTCTATGCAAGTGGCTCAGCACAGGTGTTACCTTCTCAAAGAAACCATTTCTAATTGTTCCCATTGTTTTGGAAAGTAACTTTTCCCACTGCGTACTCCCCAAGCATGTGGTCCTCTGTAACCATGCTTTCTACCAGCGTATCTTAAGATACGCTGAAATATTTAGGGGTGAAGTGCCTACTTTCAGCTACTTTCAGCCTAAGGCTGAAATATTCAGGGGTGGAGTGCATACCCTTCAGCTGATTTAGCACAAGAGGAGACTGTATCTGTGCATGCCTGTGGGCACACAGTGGAGGGAGATAGATGGACAGAGGGGTGTGCAAGTGCTTAACAGCTGCTGCATCCAGACAGAGGAATATCCAAGTGTTCACTGCTCTGTATTTTCAACTTTTCTGTTGGAAAGTTTGCAAAAGAAAATAATTTAGAAGCGAAAAAACAAACAGCAGGGGCTCAATCAGTGATTGTCCCATAAAGTAAAAAACTGCTGTTTTTTGGTTTTGTTTTTGGCTACCAAATGACCATCTAGTGGTCGAGTAAGAAGACTATGGAAACTTCTCATTCAATAAGTGTTAAAGCTTCCTCCACTAGGCACTGTGGTAGGTGCAGCAGATGCAGTGAAGAACCCGTCTCCATCCTGACCCTCCGACCCTTAGCCAATGCAGAGCAGATGACAGCACTGGGAATGCCATGGGCACTTGGATGGGAGGTGAGGAGGAGCTGTGTAAGGAAGGAGGAGAAGGACATCCATCTTTTCTTTTCTTTTCTTTTCTTTTCTTTTGAGATGGAGTTTTGCTCTTGTTGCCCAGAATGGTGTGCACTGGTGTGATCTCAGTTCACTGCAACCTCCACCTCCCGGGTTCAAGCAATTCTCCTGCCTCAGCCTCCCGAGTAGCTGAGATTACAGGCATGTACCACCACACCTGACTAATTTTTCTTTTTGTATTTTTAGTAGAGACAGGGTTTCTCCATATTGGTCAGGCTGGTCTCCAACTCCCAACCTCAGGTGATCAGCCCACCTCAGCCTCCCAAAGTGCTGGGATCACAGGCGTGAGCCACCGCACCCGGCCACATTCATCTTTTCTTGGAGGAGGAGAAGGGGGAACCAAGGTGCACTCATAGAGCACATCGCAACCAATAAATATTTGTGTAATAAATGAACAAAGTTATGTGCAAGTTGAATGGTGCCTTGAAGCACTTGGTTGAATCTGTCCACACGTAGGGACAGGACAAAACAACCCAGGCAAAAACAGCAGGGACGATGACCTTCCCCCTGACCTGCGGCTCTCAAAGATACATTTCAGGACTCGCAGCATGCAGGGGACTGATGGAGAGGCTACTGGAGTAGAGAGTGAGAAACAGCAGGAGGTCCTTATGACAACTTTTGATTCCCAGCCCAGTGGTTTGCTAAAGCTAAGTCCATGTGATCTGTCAAAAATGGAAAATCCCTTTTTACCCCAGTGGTGGACTGCACCAGAAGTCTTCAGGAGGGTCTGATCTCTTCTCTGCAGTTCTTCGGGGTTGCTGAGTTTCCTCTGCTACAGACTTAGTTCCTTCGCTTCGAGTGCTGACGGCCCCGACACTGACTCCTGGCTTGGTTGGATGGATCAGTCTGCACCGCCCTCCCTCTTCAAGGTTGTGGTGGTGGAGGTGTTTGCCCTGTGGCTGCTCACCCCAAAGGGAATTCTCTCCCAATGGCTTTGCAAATTAGGCTTAAAGTTGTAGACAGTGAAGAGGCCCCTGAAGTCCCCGTGAGGCTCCTTTTGTGTACCCCATGGGGGTCATGTAATTAAGAAGTTACCAAGGTATGGCCTTTTGGAGACCAATGGTGGGATTCATCACCAGGAGGGTCATCACAGGGGAACTCTGAAATCAAAGTTCACAGCATTTCCTCTCCATTTTCCAGAAAACCACTGCAGATGCTACTGACAGTTCAGAGAGAGAAACTCATCTGTGGAAATGGTTGGGCCTTTCTCTTTAAAATAAAATGCAGTGTTCCTTAAAAAACAATAAGCTGAGTGAGAGCCCACTGTACACACTTCATTTCTTTCCTCCTATTTGGCTTTTTATTAGCTCAGGAATATATTTTTCTTCTGAATATTATTTTCCATAATGTTGGCTATTGCAGCCAAAGAAGAATGAGAAATGCAAAACCACACAAGATTCATTTACTTAATGATTCTAAGCATCACAGAATATAGGAAAATATATAAATTGCAAAACAGTCCACTCTTCATGATTTTTTTTTTTTTTTGAAACAAGTTTCACTTTTGTTGCCCAGGCTGGAGTGCAAAGGTTTGATCTTGGGTTACTGCGACCTCCACCTTCTGGGTTCAAGCAAGTCTCCTGCCTCACTCTCCTAAGTAGCTGGGAATACAGGCGTGTGTCACCACACCTGGCTAATTTTATATTTTTGGTAGGGATGGGGTTTTACCATGTTGGTCAGGCTGGTCTCGAACTCCTGATCTCAGGTGATCCACCTGCCTTGGCCTCCCAAAGTGCTGGGATTACAGGTGTGAGCCACCGTGCCCAGCCTCTTCATGATTTCATGTTGTTCCAAGCAACTTATTTTCAGATGGATTAATTACAAGTGGATAAACCGTTATTCATGTGCATTTGACATGGGCAAAGCCCTTCAATGTCTTTCTTAAAAAGAACATTACAGCCGTGTGTAAGAATGAAACGTTAGGGCCAATGATTTTTCTCAATCAACATCAAACAATAGATGGACTGATCAGCATGGTTCACAAAAGATGATGCTCCTCAGCCAGTCTCTAAAAGAAGCAGTCAAGTGTTTCAAACGGCACCAGAACACCACAGAGCACGATGGGTATGCCAGACCCACTCACTGCCAACCCTCCTGGCCCAGGACAACAGTGGCAGCAATGACAATGACAGTGAAAGATGATGTTGAAGATGGTGCTGGCCATCATCTGAGGACCCAGTAGGGACCAGATACTACTAGTGCACTTTTCAATACAGTCTGTCCATTCCTTACAGTAACGCTGCAAAGGTGTCCCTCTGCAGGGGAGGCTACTGAGGCAGAGGCCACTCTGATCACTGAACTAGAGACACCCACCCCCAAGAGGCTAGCAGGGGTCAGCCTGAACCCCGAGCACTGTTCCTGCCATCCACTGCGCTGCAGGAGAGGTTCTCAGGCCTGCCTCTGGGAGGCCCAAGTGAGTCATGCTCCTCTCTTCCCTCCCCTTCAAGGCCAGCCTTTCTATATTAAGGTGAAATTCAACTCCACAGATATTCACCCTAAGCACTTTCTTGGTGTGGGCTATTCTGAAGGGAGTTACAGGAAGATATAAGGAAAAGGAAAGCCACATTTTTCTCTGGTTAGCCTCATGGCTGCAAGCTGCATGGGAAGGTGCCATGCCATTTTATTAGATAGGAGCATACACGATGCTGTTCCTTAAATAAAATCACGATGTTCCCACCAAGGGTTTAAGTAAGACTTTCACCATCAAGGTCCATGAATTCACTAATTTCCCACACCTTTTCCTTTTTCCTTCCACATCTATATGTGGTTCTTTCTCAGTGAGGTCTTCAAATTAAACAAAAAATGAGGTCACCCTTCCCACAGAAGCAATGTAGCAGAGTACAATTTGCCAGACACGTCTCTGTGGACCAATGACTTCTGATATGCTGTCTCCAACGCGGATCCAGACAAGTCCCCTCTCTCCACGACCTCAGGTCTTTGTGTATAGGGGATGCACCTGCCCCACAGTGTAGATATGCAGGCAAACCTCAGGGGCCTGTGAACCCCCTAAACTTGCATGTACTTGTTTGGTAAGTATATCATGTATACATTTTTCTGGGGAGAAGGCCATAGCTTTCTGCAAATTCTCCAAGAGAACTGTGGCCAGTAAGAGCTAAGTATCGGCCAGGCATGGTGGCTCACACCTGTAATCCCAGCACTTTGAGAGGGCAAGGTGAGTGGATTACTTGAGATCAAGAGTTTGAGACCAGCCTGATCAGCATGGTCAAACCCCGCCTCTACTGAAAATACAAAACTAGCCGAATGTGGTGGTGCACACCGGTAATCCCTGCTACTTGGGAGGCTGAAGCAAGAGAATCGCTTGAACCTGGGAGGCAGAGGTTGCAGTGAGCCGAGATTGTGCCACTGCACTCCAGCCTGTGCAACAAGAGCAAAACTCCATCTCAAAAAAAAAGTACTGATGGACTCTGATATCTCTATCTTCAAAATTCTTTGATTCTACAAAGCAATGAAAGCATGTCTATGATTCCACAGAGAGCTAAAGATGTCATCCTTGCCCCTCCCACCCAATAGCCTTGTTATGTCAAGGCTTCCAGGCTCACAGATCTCTGCTTACTTTGCCCATTCATGGATCTATCTATGGTTTCTCATCCTTCCTCAAGCCCAGACGTAGGTTTTCTGCTCTGCTATCTTAAAGCTGAGAGAGCTATTTCAAAAAGAGATACTCCATATCAGCAAAGGAGAATGCCAAGGTGGGGGATAAAGGTCTAGACATCTTGAAGAGGGGCAGTTGGGAAAGGAGCCAGGGACAGCACAGTTAAGCCTGGGCACTGTGAAAAGAAATGTCTCATTCCAAGGTGACGCGGGTGGGAATCTGAAAAGTCTAAAGCACAGGCTCCGAGGGCTCCAATTGCTGTGTCAAGTAGCCGCCTGTGGCTTCCAGTCCACCTCTGCCCTACCCCTGGGGCTCCTTCTCAACAAGCTGCTGTAACTGCTGCGAGGAACCCCTGGGGAGCAGATAGGAATTCAGCTGGGGCCCCACAGTTTAGAGGGAACCAGAGGACCTCTGGGAGACGCAGAGGATGATTACAAACTAAGAAGTGGCAAAGCACGTGACAGCCCAGCCCACCGCGGCTTCTATTGTTCTCCGCTAAAAGCCACTTTTCCAATAACCCCTCCCCTCAGCCCAGCAGGAAAGGCAAGATGAAAGGCCCCTTTTACTAAGCCATCAGGAGCTCTACAAAAAGGAAATGGCTTTACTAACTCCAGAAAACAGGAGCTATCCCAGTACACTTTGCTGAGTCCCTCAGCTGCCTCGTACTTCTCTCTCTCCTAGTTTTCTTTGCACTGGGGTGTTATTAGACGTGATCTGACCCTGTAACAGACAGAACCTGCCTCACCAGGTAGTGCATCCAGAAATCTCACCTTTTCTGCACATGCTGCTGCTAGACTATTATTCATAGTCAAGACAAGACTATTCATAGACTATTATTCATAGTCAAGACAAGCCATCCACCTGCAGCCTAGCATTTCACTTGCAGTTACCCTCTAGCCTTACCCAGTGAAAAGGAAAATTAACCCAGGAATGTTTTCCTGTTGTATTACAACTTGATGTCAGTCATCCGCATGGCTCCCAATGCTGTTCATCAAGCAGGATGTACCTGCTCATATACAAATGTCAAGCCCCATTAAACATGCAGGAAGTAACCTTTACTCTCTTAATCAGGCGCCTTGTATTGAAACAAGGGAGAAACTTTCAAACACAAGTCTGAAGACCATTGACCTGTACATTTTCACCAATTCTTCCATGGAAGGGCTGCACAAAGCGCTCATTATCACACCAGTATTTCATAAGATGTGTTATGATGTAGTAAGGTCAAAAGTAGAGATGAGTAGGAGGAAGTAATGAAGGAACATTCTTGCTTTCAAGTCTTACATTAAAACAAGAAAAACGGCCTTTTATAGATTAAAAGTTTAATTATTAGTGGAACAGCAACTGAATGTAATGTGTGTAAGGCAACCAGACGTACCCATCAAAATTTGAATAATAGTGCCCTTCCATCTGTTTGAATTATTTTTTATTATTATTTTTCTTTTTTTGGAGACAGAGTCTCACTCTGTCACCCAGGCTGGAGTGCAGTGGCATTATCTCAGCTCACTGCAACCTCCGCCTCCTGGGTTCAAGCAATTCTCCTGCCTCAGCCTCTGGAGTAGCTAGGATTACAGGTGCACACTGCAACACCTGGCTAATTTTTTGCATTTTTAGTAGAGATGGGATTTCACCATGTTAGCCAGGCTGGTCTCGAACTCCTGACCTCAGGCAATCCATCTGCCTCAGCCTCCCAAAGTGCTGGGATTATAGGCGTGAGCCACCACGCCTGGCCTGTTTGAATTTTTCTATCAAGTACTATTTTTATTTTTTTATTCTGTAGAGGCAGTGTCTCTCTACATTAAGCAGGCAGAGTCTCCCTATGTTGGCCAGGCTGGACTAAAACTCCTGGGCTCAAATGATCCTCTGGCTGCAGCCTCCCAAAGGGCTGGGATTCCATGTGTGAGCCACCATACCAGGCCTGTTTTTAATTTTTAAAAGCGTGTGTTTTATAAATAAAAAAAAAAAATTAGAAGTGTATCAACGACACCAAAGAGAGAGGCTAGAACCATGGGCTTTATATTAGAAATATTTTGGCTGGAGAAGGGCAATGCCATATAAAATAACACGACCAAAATCATGCCACATCTATGTGTGGATGATTTAGAATTAATTCCAGGCTATTGATTGAGGCTCAATTCCCATGAAATTGACAAAAACTAAACTGCCTTCAAATTCCCTCTACTTCACATACAAAACCATCAGAGCAATTTAAATACCTGATTCAATACACTCTTTCCTACTCAACTCTAGGTTGACGGGCTGAGAGGACAGAAAGAGGCAAATGCTCCAGTGAGTAACGTGAGAAAAGGGAAGGAAGGAACTGAGCCCCACACAGTGGCTGCCAGGGACAGTCCTGGTCCACGCCTGCTGTCCAGTCCCACAATGTATCACACAACCACCAAACCTAGAGGAGCACACCCAGTCCCAGATAAAGCCAAACTGCTACATAATTCAGAAAGATACACTACTGTACAAGAAAGAAGTTTTTAAAGTCAAAGAAGAGGAAGGCAGAGCTCTCAAAACCCCCGTTCAGGCGTTTACTGACACATTCTGGTAACTAAAAAAAGTCATTCAAGATGTTAGAAGAACCAGAGAAGGGAATGATTTTCGAATGCAAATATTTAAAGAAATGTATTTGTATAATTTGGAATGGTTCCAAGAGAGAATAAAAATTTGGAAAACAGGATATGAAAATATAAGAAAATGTTTTATTCTGAAAAGGAGCAAATCTTCAAAAGTTAGAGAGATAATTTTTATCCACAGCTTTCCATATTTGTAATTCTGTTAGGAAATGTAAAAGAAAATCCCTGTTTTTAATGAGTTGCCAAAACCCTGTTGCAAGACAAATCACTATTCCATAAAATAGGTCTGCCACTGAAAAAGTGATATAATTGGGGATTTTATTCCTGATCAAGACTTCAGGGTCAAGTAAAACTATAATCAGGACCAACAGTACATCAAAAGGTCACAGTCTCCTATAGCTGTCATCATTACAGCAGAAAATTATACTCTTGGCCCTGAAGTGCTGGTAGAAGTTTGTTCATTCATATTTAATACATATTCACTGACCATTCCATGTGTCAAGCATATATCCACTACATATATGACATGCCAAAGAGTGCTAGGTATCCCATTAAATACACAAATAATTCATAAACAATTGGAAAGTGCAATGGAGTCCTAGCATACCTAAATATATTTTAACTATACTCTTAATGGCTTCACCAAAAACAATTTTTTTTTTTTTTTTTTGAGACAGAGTCTTGCTCTTTTGCCCAGCCTGGAGTACCGTGGCATGATCTTGGCTCACTACAACCTCTGTCCCCCAGGTTCAAGTGATTCTCCTTGTGTCAGCCTCCCGAGTAGCTGGGATTACAGGCATGTATGACCACGCTTGGCTAATTTTTGTATTTTTAGTAGAGATCGGGTTTCACCATGTTGGCCTGGCTGGTTTCAAACTTCTCACCTCAATTGATCCACCCGCTTCGGCCTCCCAGACAATTTTCTTAGAGTTTGACAGGATTTTCCATGACGATTTGAGTGAATCTGTTTCTTTTAAAAGTACTCCAAAAAAGTTGAAACTATCACAATTTATCTTAAAAACTTATTTGCAGTAACTACAGATAGGCATCATTCTACTGACCTAGAATAACTCTCAAAACCCTTGTTAAACAGAAACAGATGGTTTTATCATGACTTCCGAGGGTTGTGACGACAATGATCAAGACGATGTTTCTCTCACACAGAAAAGCACTTTTTAAGACATACCACTTTTTGCCTATTGAATTAGCCAGAAAAAAAGTTTTTCCCCCATAACTTTATGCAGGCAAAACCACAAGCAAACAGGAAGTCTATACATTCTGATGACACTGAAATTAGTACTATGCCTTTGGAAAGCAACTTGGAAATATTCGTCACTTATAAATACTACCCTTAAGAGATAACTAGAAATTTTAAAAAAAAAAAAAGCCAAATATACAAAGTTCTCATTACAGGTCATTCACAATAGCAGTAAATTAGAGTATTATGTCGTATAGGAAAGAAACGTGAGTTGTAAAAATTTTGAAAATTACATAACTACTCTTTAGGATATAATGCTCAATGAAGAGAACCAGACGCACACACAAAAAATGTACACAGTTATGTATAATACGTAAATAAAATAATGAAAGAAAATATACCATCATAACACAATAAGGGGTGGGATTATTATATGTTAGGGGTGGATTACTGCAGGATTTCTCAGCCTTGGCACTACTGGCATTTTGGGCTGGATCACTCTTTATTGTGGGTGGCAGTGGGGGTAGGCGGTCTGTCCAGTACAGACAGGATAGTGAGCAGCATCCCTGACCTCCACCCACTAAATGCCAGTAGTAACTCTCCCACCCCAGTTTAACAATAAAAAATGTCTCCAGACACTGTCAAGTGTTTTCTGTGAAGGAAAATCGTCCCTGATTGAGAACTACTATGTTTAAGTTACTTTTTTTCTCTACTCTTTACTTTTTTATTATCTCATATATATATATTTTAAATAAAAATAAATGGCAGCCAGGCACAGTGGTTCATGCCTGTAATCCCCCAGTACTTTGGGAGGTTGAGGCAGGCAGATCACTTGAGGTCAGGAGTTTGAGAACAGTCTGGCTGACATGGTGAAACTCCATCTCTACTAAAAATACAAAAATGAGCCAGGCTTGGTGGCACACGCCTGTAGTCCCAGCTGCTCGGGAGGCTGAGGCACAAGTATTGCTCGAGCCTGGGAGGCAAAGGTTGCAGTGAGCTGAGATCGCACCACTGCACTCCAGCCTGGGCAACAGAGTGAAACTCAGTCTAAATAAATAAATAAATGGCAACAGCAGAAGCCAATATTTAATGACTATCTCTTTACTCAAAACCGAAAGCCCTTCTCTTTAGTGCACTGCCCCTCAGTAGAGAATACAAGACTAGTGGGTCTCTCTCGACCACAATATGGCCCAACCCTACGGTTGCCCTGAAGGCCAAGGCCTGGCAAAATACCAGGTTTTCTCCATGGAAGCAGCTCCCCCAGGGTAACTTTCCTTGCCGTGCACTGCTCCACCCCTGCAAAGTTAATCCACATTGAAAAGTTTCCCATAATGGAGGTAAACAGAGGAAGAGATCGCCATCTCTCTCACAACATTTAGTATTTTGCTGCCATGCTTTTGAAGCACCTTATTCTCCACTGAGAAACATCCAACGCATCATCGTATTACCAGCCTGCATTAGAAGTGGAGCTTCAAATCCTTTCCTAATTAATACAGAGCTCTATAAACAAGAGTGAAATCGTACTTTGACTGGCCACAGTCTGATGCTTTGGAAACAACAGGTAAGAGAGAAATCACAGAATATCTAAAAAGTGATGGTAAAACAAGCTAAACTATTTCTTAGAATCCAGCAAACAGAGCAGTAAAATTGAAAACTGTAAGACAGTGAGGATGGTCTATTAAATTTTAGCTTTACGTGTTACCAAATCCAGATCTATTTCGCTGCTCCATGCTGCGTAAGTACATTCATTGGCAAATATCTTTGACTGCCTGTAGAACAGAGAAAGATGTGGAATCAAGTCCAAACTGGCCTCAAGCTACCTTTGCATCCTGACTGTCCGATCCTTCTCCTCCTTTCAAATTTAAACTTCATGACCCTCCTTCTCATGCGGATGACTAGTGGTCATTTCTACCTGGATGCCCAGGGGCTTGTCATCCTGAACGTTCCAACAGGGGGATTCACTCCTTCCACAGGTCACCCATCCAAACAAACCCTCTTTGCTCCCCAAGGTGGGAACTCCTTGAACTCCAACCTAGAAAAACTGACTCACACCTGGCCTGAAGCCATCTTTAAATGCTCCATGAGTTTCCCTTTCAAATTCAGAACTTTGGTCCTGTTTGGTCTGGGAGAGGAGAACACCTGGCCAGGCACGGTGGCTCACACTTGTAATCCCAGCACTTTGGGAGGCCAAGGCAGGAGGATTGCTTTAGGCCAGGAGTTTGAGTCCAGCCCAGCCAACATAGCTAGACCCCATCCCTACAAAAAATACAAAACTTAGCAGGGCACGTGGCTTGCATCTGTAATTCTTGTATTCTGGAGGCTGAAGCAGGAGGATCACTTGAACCCAGGAGTTCAAGACTGCAGCAAGCTATGATGGTGCCACTATATTCCAGCCTGAGTGACAGAAACAGACACTGTCTCCAAAAAAAGAGAAAAATGCCTTAGATTCTAAGGAACAAATGTAAATCTTATACCAGATTGTATTTTTGCCCATTTGGCTTTGTTTTTTACTTTGAGTGCAATTCACGGAAGATCTAGCATCACTTCATTGGTTAAAGTATTGAGATGAAGGACAAGTAACTCAATACACCAAAACACGCTGCTGCCCGGTTCTACAATTGCTTTTCAGAATTTAGGTAATTATAACTAAATGAAAAATGTGTTATAAAACAATAAAAACATTATTAGACTTAATTCATGAGAACTGTTTATTATTCTGTTACTGTATGCAAAAATCATAATTAACATATATTTATGCAATAATTCAAGAATACAGCAGTATTTAGCATTAAGTGAGAAGTACTGATTATGCTGGTAGTTAAAATGTACTGGAAATAGCAAGATAAATAAGTGGAATATTTAATAATAAGCACTTTATAAGCATTTACTAAGTGCCGGGTTTATTCCAAGCCCTTTAATAGACTTCTAATCCTCACTAGAACCCCATGAGGTATATAATGTTATTTTATTCATTTTTAAAAAGGGAATTATTAGAAACTTGAGAAGATAACATCACTTACTCCCTGACTAAAACTACAGAAATTCTATTTACACATCCAAACATAGATATGTATGGGCAGACAACCAAGTTGCATACTTTCAAGTGTTTCTCATAATGTTAAACACTTAAAAAAAAACAACCCTATGAAGCAGCCCACATGAATGTTTTCTTATTTTTGCTGTATGTGCTTCTCAAATTGCTCACTGGGGGTAACGTCAAAACACTTCCTAAACTGAATCTCGTCTTAGTAGTCAGCTCAATTTCAGAGTCAAATTAATTTGCGATTGAGGTATTTAATCCCTTAAAAAACTAAACCTGTAATTTTAGCATCCTGTGACTAGTAATTTCAATGGGACAGAACTGAGTGTCACAATCCCTTTTAGAAAAATCAAGGCTTTTTTTCTATAGCTTTATACTTCAATAACCCTGACTAAAGATTACTTTTAATAAAAGAAATTAGAAAGACCTCAAACATTAACTCAAAATGGATCATAGACATAAGTGTAGTTGCTAGCATTGTAAAATTCTTGGAACACAGGAACAAATATCCATGACCTTAGATTTGGCAATGGTTTCTTGGATATGACACCAACAGCCTAAGTGACCAACCCCCCAAAAAAAGAGAAACTGGACTTCTTCAAAATTAAAGTTAGCTTTAGCCAATACAATGCTGAAGTCTTTCATGAATGACACCAACAACAATAACATGCAAGAACAGACAAAAAATGTAGCCTGAAGCAAAATTTACATTTGTTCCTTACAGAATTACAATTAGTGATGCTTCAAAGGGTATCACTAAAAGACAACTGGCAGAATAGGAGAGAATATCTGCAAATCCTGTATCTGATAAAGGGACTCATGTTTAGAATATACAAATAATTCTTCCAACTCAATAATAAAGACAACCCAATTAAGCAATGGGCAAACAATCTGGAGAGACATTTCTCCAAAACACATACCGCCGATAAGCATGTGAAAAGATGTTCAGCGCCATTAGTCTTATCAGGCTGACAAAATAAAAAGGGTAAACAATGAATGGTGGTGAAGATGAGGAGAAATATAAATGCTACTATATTGCGGGTGGGATTGTAAAATGGGGCCACTTCTTTGAAAAATAGCTCGGCAATTACTCAAAATGTTAACCACAAAATTCACGTATGATCCAGCTATTTCATTCTTAGGTATATACCCAAGAGGGATGAACGTACACATCCACACAAAAACTTATACACAACTGAATGTTCACAGCAGCACTATTCATAATAAAGTATAAACAACTCAACTGTCTACCAAACAATGAGTAGAAACGATTATTATTAATCAATAAAAAGGTTGAAGTACTGATTCATTCTACAAAATAAATGAACCTTAAAAATGTTATGCTGAGTGAAATAAGCCAGACACAAAATGCTACATATTATATAATTGTTATTTTTTTTTTGAGATGGACTCTCGCTCTGTCACCCAGGCTGGAGTGAAGTGGTGTGATCTCGGCTCACTGCAACCTCTGCCTCCCAGTTCAAGCAATTCTCCTGCCTCAGCCTCCCAAGTAGCTAGGATTACAGGTATGCACCACCAAGCCTGGCTAATTTTAAAGATGCGGTTTCACCATGTTGTCCAGGTTGCTCTTGAATTTCTGGCCTCAATGATCCACCCACCTTAGCCTCCCAAAGTGCCAGAATTACAGGCATAAGCCACCACTCCCAGCCTGTATAATTACATTTATATGAAGTATCCAAATTAGGCAAATTCAAAGACACAGAAAGTAGATCATGGTTGTCAGGGGCTAGAGAGAGGGGAAACAGACAGTGACTGCTACAAGGTTTGGGGTTTCCTTCTGGAGTGACAAAAATATTCCAAAATAGATAGTACTCATAGTCATTCAATTCTGTGAATATGCTAAAACCCCCAAAATGGTGAATTTTATGATACATAAATCATATCTCCATACATCCCTATTTTTTAAATGGCATATGTGATAGAGAAAAAAAATCAGAACATTTTTTTGAGACAGGGTCTTGCTCTGTCGTCCAGGCTAGAGTGCATAGCACTATCTCAACTCACTGCCTTCCGGGTTCAAGCTATTCTCCTGCCTCAGCCTCCTGAGTAGCTGGGACTACAGGCACACCACCACAGTCAGCTAATTTTTGTACTTTTAGTAGATATAGGGTTTTGCCATGTTGCCCAGGCTGGTCTTGAACTCCTGGCCTCATGTGATCCACCTTCCTCGGCCTCCCAAAGTCCAGGAATTACAGACATAAGCCACCATGCCCCACCTAGAAGAACCTTTAGATTAATACGTTGGGTACAATTTAGTGTGCCTATCAATGGTCCTTAACTTTTCCTTTTATCCATCTACAGTAAACCATGACAATCAATAATGACAGTAATAAGCCGCAGTCTGGGCATGGGAGCTCATGCCTAATCCCAGCACTTTGGGAGGTTGAAGCGGGGAGGGATCACTTGAGGCCAGGAGTTCAAGCCCAGCCTAGGCAATGTAGCAAGAATTTGTCTCTATAAAAAAATTTTTAATTAGCAGCCTGCAGCCTGGGAGACAAAGTGAGATCTTGTCTCAAAATATACATATATACATTATATATACTAACGTATACATATATGTTACATATTATATAAGCAGCTGTGTACCTAGACTCTGAATCAGCTCAGCCCCACATAGACCTGGGATAAGTAAATTCCAGTTTCTTGGTTTTCTGAGGCGGCCGACAGAGTAAGGGGATTGACAATGCTCTAAAAATCCTGAGGATTTGGGGTCGGGTGCTGACTTACTCCCAGTACCGTGGAAGGCCGAGGCAGGTGGATCACCTGAGGTCAACAGTTCAAGACCAGCCTGGCCAACATGGCGAAACCCCATCTCTACTACAAACACAAAATTAGCCAGGCTTGGTGGCACACACCTGTAATCCCAGCTACTTGGGAGGCTGAGGCAGGAAAATCACTTGAACTGGGGAGGCTGAGGTTGCAGTGAGCCAAGATGGTGCCATTGCACTCCAGCCTGGGTAACAAGAGTAAAACTCCATCTTAAAAAAAATAAATAATAAAATAAAATTCTGAGGCTTTGCGATTTTGCAGGGGATTGAACTCAAGCTCTGAGCTGGTTTGGTGCCAGAGTTTCCAGCATCTTCTCTACCTCAGTCATGCAGGGCTTCTCCGCCACTTGAAACAAGCAGAGAAGAGGCTTTGACTTGCCTTTCCAGGGTGTGTGCTCACAAGTCCATAGAATAAGGAGCTATGCATAAGCTACAACCTGGAGTAAGGACTTACAAGCGGACCCCCATCCACCCTCAGCCCCTCTTCTAGATGCCTAGGACAGCTCCCCAGACCTGTAGATCTTGAACTGGTATGTGAAGTTCAGTGCTCCAACCCTTGGGCTAGGAGGGGATGAGAGCTGGAGTGGGGGTCCTCACCCAGCAGACTTTATTTTTTTAGACATTGTCTCGCTCTGTCACCCAGACTGGAGTGCAGTGGCATGATCTTAGCTCACTGCAGCCTCTGCCTCCGAGGTTCAAGTGATTCTCCTGCCTCAGCCTCCCAAGTAGCTGGGATTACAGACACTCACCACCATGCCCAGTTAATTTTTGTATATTCAGTAGAGATGGGGTTTTACCATTTTAGACAGGCTGGTCTTGAACTCCTGACCTCAGGTGATCTGCGTACCTTATCCTCCTGAAGTGCTGGGATTACAGGCGTGAGCCACCATGCCCTGCCAAACCACCAGTTCTTTCACTACTGCCTTCTGTTGCCTGTGCCAGACTCGCCCATTAACAGTTAGCTTGTCTCTGAACCTCTCCTACTGTGCCAGGGGGCTTCTCAAACATGACTGGGTATCAGTCAGGGGAGGGCTGGTTAAACACGGATTCCTTGGCCTCAGCCCCGGAGATTCTGATGCAGCAAGCTTCAGCAGGGCCCAGAAAATCTAGGAAATGGTGTTTCTGTCAGGCTGAAGCTGTCTGCTCAGGGACTACACTCTGAGGAGAGCTGGTATATAGCTCTGTACTCAGCACACAGAAGGAAGTCAATAAATACATACTGACTAAACAATGGAGTCTTTGCTGAGATTGTAAATCATGTTTTGCAAGTGCCCAGCACTTTATTATCCATGACCTCAGTTGATCTTCACAGCTCAACATGTTAGCAAGCAGGTAGCAATATCTCTCTTCACAGCTGTCTGAGGGACCCAGGCTTTTGAGGATTAAGCCACGGGCCGGGTCCATATGTCTCCTATGAACAGGACTGGCCAGGAGCTGTGAACTAGAGTATTTATGAGCCTCTGGATCTTTATATATTTATCTCTTCATTGCATCTCTTTTACCGCAAATTAGCAGTTCCCTTGTAGATGACCTGAAGTGTAAAACAAGCCTAAAGGAAACAGCTATTTTAAATATGGCAGAAAAGACACACCCCTTTCAAGAACTGCACCCCCCACCCCCACCTCAGCTTTAGTAACACAGGACCTGTGAAAGGAACCTGAGGCTTACACAGAACATTTGGAATATGACATGCATAGGATGCTTTTCCCAGGGACTTAAACTGACTTCACCAAGGAGTCACCAGCTACCAGGACAAAATTCAGAGGTAAGGGGATCAGCTAGAAGCACCATCGACTCCATTTCCAACCAAGCAGACCAAAGAAAAATGAACCATCCTTCACTGTTCAGCTCATGTCTTTAGCTGGCTTCATTCAGCAAATCCAGTGCAAAAGCTGCCTGTTGTACAAAGCCAGTACTCTCAAGTCTTCTGAGACTAGGGTGTTTCTGGGTGACAAGCAATAAATATTCATTAACCAGGGAAAGGAACTTCCTTTCCTCAATTGCTTATACTGAGTTCAGTTTTTTTCAGTTTCAACCATGTTCATTCTCAAGATCTCCCTCAACGCTTAATCCCCCCAGAACTTTGGCTCACCTGAAATCCTCAACAGAGCATACAAGGAAAACTATAAATTCTTCCATTAAACTATTACCCCCTCAAGGCTGCTTACCATGCAAAAGGATAAAAATTCAACAGAATAAAGAATGCAACTCAGGCTGGATGTGGTGGCTCATGTCTGTAATCCCAGCACTTCGAGAGGCCAAGGCAGGCAGATTGCTTGAGGCCAGGAGTTCAAGACCAGCCTGGGCAACATGGTAAAACCCCATCTCTACTAAAAGTACAAAAAAATTTAGCCAGACATGGTGGCACGTGCCTGTAGTCCCAGCTACTCAGGAGACTGAGGCATAAGAATTGCTTGAACCCAGGAAGCAGAGGTTGCAGTGAGACAAGATCAAGCCACTGTACTCCAGCCTATGCGAAAAAGCAAGATGCTGTCTAAAAAAAAAAAAAAAAAAAGCAACTAACTCAGCAGCCTGCACTTAGCAGATACTCAGTCAAGTGGCAGTTGTAATTAAGTCATCACCTCTCTTCCCTGAAGTTCCCCACAGACCAAGAAGCCTGCTCCCTTTAACAGTGTCAAACAAGACTTGATTGTTTATTTGCTTAATTAATTCAGAGGGCTGAGGTGCAGAGGGGACTGGAGGATGAGGAGGGAAATCAGATAGCAAATCTCTGCTACACTGGGCTGATGCCATGGTAACGCCAGCACAAGGCCCTGTAAACAGCAGAGGAGTCTGGGGCGACACTCATGTGACACTGATAGCGACAAAACCAGAAACAGATAATGCAGGCCCTCAACCAACAGACTCGGGAGGAGGAACACCCCAGCACTCCCGCACTGGGAACTGGCGTCACAGACAGCAGTCTGGGCCACTTTGCATACAGAAGAGCTGGCGAAGTGAGGACACATGGGTTGAGGGATCCGGGTCAGGGGGGAAGGGCTGGAGGTGCTGGTTGAGGGGGTGGTGAAGGAAGGATTCGTGGGAAAGTCCCAGGCAGAAGGAAGGATGGACTCTAGATACAGGCCCTGCCCTGGCAGCACAGGGGTCCTGTAGAGCCCTCCCTCCCTGGCCCATCCTCCTTTGCAGAGCCCTCCCTGGCTCATCCCCTTCCAGGGGAGCACTGCCGCCCCAACATGAGATCCAGGATGTTCTACTGCTACCCTAAACCCCGCAGTGCAGCAGCAGGGCTCCTTATTAACCCTGAGGGTTCCTGAAGTGGTAGGTAGGTGCTAAACTACCCATGGTAGAGGACCATTTAAACTGGCTTCTCACCTACATCCAAGCCTTGAGTATTGAAGATGTTACAAGCACAGAGGTAATCTACTAATCTACTCGATCTTAGGATAAAAACCAATAATGAAAACAGGAGGGAGGGTTTTAATGGCAGCTTTCCTACAAGAGTTAACTAGTTTAGCTTCTCTGTGATTGTCTCTATATAAATCCCTGAATGGCAAAAGCAATACCAAAATTAACCAACTTTCTACATTTAGGAAACCATTAGAATTATTTGTTGGTTTAGAAAGCCATTAGAATTATTTGTTGGTTGACTTAATAACTGGCCATTGGAAGAAAAAAGGTGCGGTGGCTCACACCTGTAATCCCAGCACTCTGAAAGGCTGAGGCGGGTGGATCATGAGGTCAGGAGATTGAGACCACCCTGGCCAACATGGTAAAACTCGTCTCTACTAAAAATACAAAAATCAATTGGGTGTGGTGGCGCGTGCCTGTAATCCCAGTTACTAGGACGGCTGAGGCCGGAGAACTGCCTGAACCCAGGAGGTGGAGATTGCAGTGAGCCAAGATCACACCCCTGCACTCCAGCCTGGCAACAGAGTGAGACTCCATCACACACACACACATAAAAAGAAAGAAATAAAGAAAAGAAAAGAAATGAAATGAAAAGAAGATACAGGGAAGCAGAAAGAGAAAAATTAATTAAATCATTCAACTCCTACAACTTGAATCAATATCACGAATATTTTGGTATATTCACACAGGCCCTTTAAACAAAGCATGTGGCTATTGCCACAGGTGCAGTAATGCATGACAATGAAAGTACATGGGCTTTTGGGGGACACTTACAGGCTGTGTGACCCTGGACGTCACTTACCCTCTCTGAGCCACAAGTTTCTCATCAGAAAATACAGATAATACTAGTTTAAACACACAGGTTTAGGGTGAGGATTAAATGAGATAATGCATTCCAAGTGTCCATCACATAGTGAATACTCAGTGAATATTAGTTGTATTGTATTTTTTACAATGTGTTCTTTAACATGCTTGTCATTTACCCATATACCAAACCTCTTTTCATGACAGCAAAGACACTCCTACATTTTCATTGTGTGTGGGCCGTAAATCAATCTCTCTCCCTTTGTTGCCCTCTTTTTTGAGAGGGAGTCTTGCTCTGTCACCCAGGCTGGAGTGCACTGGTGCAATCGTGGCTCACTGCAACCTCCATCTCCTAGGTTACAGCAATTCAGAATTGCCTCAGCCTCTCAAATAGCTGGGATTATAGGTGCACACCACCACACCTGCCTAATTTTTATGTTTTAGTAGAGGCAGGGTTTCACCATGTCGGGCAGGCTGGTCTCGAACTCCTGACCTCAAGTGATCTGCCTGCCTCAGCTTCCCAAAGTACTGGGATTACAGGCATGAGCCACGGCGCATGGCCTGTTGCCCTTTTAGATTGCTGCCAGTTTTTCCCTCTAAGAGATGGCACTGTAATGAGCATATCGGCCCATTCATCCTGGCTCCCTCATCAATTCATTTCTTTAGGAAACTCACCAGAAAAAAACTGAAGAAGAATATACTTACATAGTTATATGGGATTTGGCTTTTTTAAAAATGAGCAACACTTAAGGATTTCAGGATGTCTCAATAATAAAGAATACACATAAGAAAGTCACAAAAATTCAGCCAAGAATAAGTTTCTTAAATTTTGCATGAGATTATCACTTCTCAGGAAAGTGTTTGTGGATGTATTACTGCTTACATTTTTTTAAAAAACTAGTGATTCATCAGTGCCACCCAAATATCTATAAATTCAAAACTGAAATGTTCTCTTAATAAGCAAACTCAGAGTGGGTGTCTCCAACTGTATATGCAATACAGGCCCATCTTTTAGGTGATTTCAGTCAGAGTTCTAATTTTGCAACTGCCAAGAAGCTATAATCTCGTGCATCCAAGATGTTGGATTAAAATAGTGTTTCTCCAAATCTGGTTCACAGACCACCTGTGTCAATGCAGATTCCTGGGTCTAGACCTCCTGAGTCAGAATCTCAGATGCAGAAGACACATTTTTAAATGAAGTCCCCAAGAGACTCATATACGTGGTAAAACACAGCAAGTACTATCTTCGTATCATCCATAAATAATTACAAATATCCCACGCAACTCCCGTCCCTGAAGTTTCTATCCACATTTGAAATCTTTTCAACTTCAGATCCTGGATACAGCGTCTCACTTTTCTACATTTGTTTAGTTACTGAGTGCTTCAATTCTTCAGTTCAATTTAATAAAATGTATGAGATGCCTAAAATATGCCAGGCATCAAGTTAAGGAGTTTCAGAAGATTTGCCCTGTGCTCAAAGAACCACTTTGAGGGAGAAAATCCACGGTCTGGATTTTAGACAATATTGCCAGGTGACAAAGGGTTGGGTCATTTGATGGCACCTTGCCTGCTCTAATGTATCACCTTGGCCTTTAAAAAGCAACATATATATCACAGATAAAACAGTTACAGCATTGCTTCATGCCAGGCCCTATTCTAAGAATTTTACATTTGGTAATTCATTTTATTCTTATGACCATCCAATGTGGCTAGCGATGTCATGCTGTTATTATCCCTACATCGTTATCCTTATCTTACAAATAAAGAAACTGGGAGTTAAATAATTTGCCTGAATCACAAAGTTAGAAGTGGCAGAGCTGAGATTTAAACTCAGGCAGTCCAGGTCCAGAGCTGTGCTTTCACCACCCAGAACAGACTGTCTCTCTACGGTTCAAAATTCACCTCCGGTTTCCACTGAGGAAGGTCATTTTGAAAGGGTCTTATGTGGATCTGAACTTCAGAATGGCCATTTCACAAACATACAGAAAACGGTGAAAGGCTCTCATGCAGAAGAGGTGGTTGGAACAATTCTCTCTTCATTCTGAACTCCTCTCAACCTCATTAGTCACTACAGGATAGGGTCAGGCAGTTTAGAATCAGGAGATGAGAACTCTGGCTGCATTGCTGATCCTAAGTGATTAACTCTAGATTCAACTCTGTGAGTTTAGAATGTGATCTTTTTGTCAAAGATGGGGGAACTCGGAAAGAACAACTACAAAGATACATACATCATAACTTAGCAGCTACTTGCATGCTATAACCATATATAATCACAAATTTGTGCTCCTTTGTTGGAAATAAACAGGATGATATTTGTTTCTGAGATTCACTAAGGAGAAATGCTAGAGGCAATATACCCTCTTATTTACCAGCCTGTGTCTGTATTTAGTGTATCTGTATAATAGAGCACCTATGAGATTACACTCTGGGTTTGAACCTCAGCTCTGCTGCTTACTCTCTGCCCTCAGGCAACTTAACTTCTCTAGGAAACAATATCCTCCTCTAAAAAAGTAGAAAAATCAGCCGCGCAGTGGTGGACGGCTTGAGTCCAGGAGTTCGAGACCAGCCTAGACAACACAGCAAGACTCTCGTCTCTACAAAAAATAAAACATTAGCCAGGCATGGTGGCACACACCTGTAGTCTCAGCTACTCAGGAGGCTGAGGTGGAAGGATCGCTTGAGCCTGGGAGTTCCAGGCTGCAGCAACCTGTGATCACACCAATGGACAAATCTTGGGTGACAGAGTGAGACCCTGTCTCAAAAAAGCAAAACAAAACAAAAATAGCACCAAATCTATAGAGCTACTGTGAGGATTAAAGAATCACACACAGTGCTGACCTCACATACTGCACCTGGCAATGCTAACTGTTAACCACTGTTCACCATCCCTGTCATTAAAGCTTATCAAAATAGGTAGCCGTGGTGGTGTGCACCCCCTATATTCCCAGCTACCCAGGAGGCTGAGGCAGGAGAATCACTTGAACCTGGGAGGCGGAGGTTGTAGTAAGCCAAGATTGTGCCACTGCACTCCAACCTGGGTGACAGAGCGAGACTCCTCTCCAAAAAAAAAAAAAAAAAAAGTTTATCAAGATAGTTTTATTCATTGCTTCATTCAATAAACTAATTATGTCGCTGGCACTGTGGCGGCTGAGGGGATGTGAAAGGACCGTCTTTACTGTCAGGAAGGCTTCCATCAAGTACAGGGAACAAGTAGGGTGACCAGCTGTTGGAGTAGGGGAGGAAGGATACTTGGAGGTGGTAGTGGCTCAGCAGAGGCAGAGGAACGCCTGGGACAGGAATGCAGCCAACTCAGAGGAGGGTGGAGAAGCCCAGCACTCAGTGAGCCATCACTCCACCCATCCCCTCTGTTCTCCCAGGAAAGAGTGGACAGAGCCGGGTCCAATAGTGAAAATGGGCAGGTGGATTGCTTAATGCTCAGTGAAGCCACAAATTTTACTGGACTATTTGGGATAGAGATGGAAAATGATTGGAGATGAAATGAGTACCTCAAAGCTTCCAAGCGTGGTGGCTCACGCCTATAATCCCAGCACTTTGGGTCGCCGAGGTGGGCAGATCATGAGGCCAGGAGTTCCAGACCATCCTGGCCAACATGGTGAAACTTGTTTCTACTAAAAAAACAAAAATTAGCCAGACATGGTGGCACGTGCCTATAATCCCAGCTACCTGGGAGACTGAGGCAGGAGAATCGCTTGTACCTGGGAGGCGGAGGTTACAGTGAGCCAAGATCATGCCACTGCAGTCAAGCCTAGCAACAGAGCAAGACTCTGTCTAAAAAAAAAAAAAAATCAAGCTTATTAATCCTTCATCCCAGCACCAATTGCTTTAATCTAATCAACATGTAGCTGAAGTCAGCCTCAGGGAATTAATTTTAATAAGAAAACAGGAAAAGGAAAAATCATCTGTATAGCCTCTGATACCCTCTCACAGGTCCCTCCTCCCCAGGTGCCTCTCTTGCTGTTTTATGAGGGAATTTTGGAACCAGACAATCTTCATGTGATCCTCCATGGGAGTACTGGGTTATCTTGAACCTCATTAGGTTGCGGTAGTCACCAAAGCTCATAAAAGAGGCAAAACCTTGGAGGCTCTGCAATAGCATCCTCTGCAATGAAACTGCAGCACTTGCCAGGTTTAACCTGGGCCTTCCCTGAGGCAGTTTCTGATCAACACAAGCTGAATTACAAGGTGTATTATCTGAATTACGGATAACACACAGCTCTGGCCTAATGCCTACGAGCCACCCTTTCATAACCACTTGGGAAGAAGGTGCCAGAAAAGGACCGATGGAATATTCTAGAATGAAATGTTTGTGACGCGAGCTTAGGGAATCATGGAGTCAACCCTCCTCACAATCTACTGATTAGGAAACTAAAACCTAGAGAGGTTGGGATGTCTCCTGGATCAGATGACTTGAGCCAGGCCTCAGCAAGACTCAGACCCCTACGTAACCCCTTTACTCTAAAACCAACTAAGCCAAGAGGCTCAACAGGAATTGCAGTACGAATGTAGAAAACTTAATTTTTAAAATTGTGTCCATGTTTATCTCCCTATAGGAAGCACCTTTTCTGTCTTTATATTATGAATGAGAAACATGAAATGCACAGGCTAAGGGGTCAGGTGTGGTGGCTTATGCCTGTAATCCCAGCACTTTGGGTGGTTGGGGTGGGCAGATCACTTGGGCTCAGGAGTTCAAGACCAGCTTGGACAACATAGCAAAATCCCATCTCTACCAAAAAAAAAAAAAAAAAAATTAGCTGTATTCCCAGCTACGCAGGAGGCTGAGGTGGGAGGATTGCTTGAGTCTGGGAGGTGAAGGTTGCTGTGAGCCGAGATCACACCACTGCACTCCAGCCTGGGTGAGAGACCTCGTTTCAAAAAAAAAAAAAAAATATATATATATACACACACACACACACACATATATAAACACATACACACATATATTTGGGCTAAGATATTTGCTTCAAACCAAAGGTCACCAGAATTGTCAACAATTGAGCCTAGATTTTTAAAATGCCCAAAATACTTACAGTAATTTAACTTAAAACACAGAGAATTCTGTACAAGGTAAGAATCGCCAAAATTATACAAATTTCAGTCTCTTAAACATATGTTCTGGCAGAAATGCCCCTGAATGGCAGTTGGGATGCCATGGTTGGAACTGTGAGTTCACAGTACGACCAATCTGGACAATTTGCCAAGTACCTCTCAGAATCGTACAGTGACGCTGTGTTACTCATGTTACTTGCTATGAAGGTACAGGTTACTGCACCTGTAGGTTATTTTATAAACACAGGGAATTCATTGCAACTGATACCTCTTAAGTGCTTATTTAGGATTAGCATGCAGCAGTTTATTGAGCAGCTATTTTGCTGAGGGCCTTTCACCTGTTCCATCTAGGTTTGTAAGTGTAGTCTCATAAATTGCTATCCATTTAGCAAATGAGGCAACACCAACGTGCCCAATTTCATAAAGCCAGCAAAAGCACAGCTCAGATTCAGACCTGATCTTACAAGGCCAGGAACTAGGAGTTTTGACTACAGCAGGACAGCTTGTATTTAACCTAAGTAGACATTTAACCAGGAGAGAAAAATAGACCTGATGAGATCATTTTATCCATTTACTATCAAGACCGTCTTTTAGGATGCAGCCGTGTAACAGGCTCCGAAGGGCTCAGGAGATCATTTAGAAAGGTACAGAAATAGCAAAGTTCCAAATTTCTAAGACTCTACATTTTTAATTCCTTTTAACTACTATTTTAGGTAGAGCAGTGGCTTTTCCTGGATACCTCTGTCACCTCTGTATTTCTATTTAACAGTCTCTGGCTTCCAAACCATCATTTTTCACCTGTCCTCCCAGCTTTCACTAAGTCTTTTAGCAGCAGGTGTGACCAGGGGCTTTTTCTTAGCTCAAGTTCCAAGCAGAGGAATTCTTGGCCAAAGGCCCGGGCACTTGTGCTGAAGGGCTGAACAGCCTGTTTCTTTGTGAATCCTGACATCAACTTCCACAAAGCACACTTTTTGTTTCCATTGAAGAAATTGGATTTTGTGAACTCACCATGGTCCTGTTAAAAACTGATCAAACTCCTAAATTGTTTGCAAATTGAGGCCAATTATAAATGCTTTGCTTCTGGCACCCTGAAAGCAGTGTTTTCGAAAGATTTTACTTGCATCTTGACAACATAATTATCTGAAAACAGAAAGGAGAGGGGAAGAGGGCAACCTGAAAAGATCACCTTGACGTCAAAATTATTGTGTCATGGAGGCCAACGTGGAGTAAACACCTCCCCCCCCACCCACCCACCATGCCTCTCAATGCATGTCATAATTTAGATAATTTAGAATTCTGCTCACTATGAAGTGCTTTTTTTTAAAGGCTGATTCTGGAATTTAAGTGAGTGTGTTTTCTTTCTAACTTAAATCATATCGAGTCAATGATAATTTCTTCAATCCACAAGAGATACACATAAGAGTTACTGGAGTAAAATGTCCCATCCTTTCTTTTCAAGGAATTCAGCCAACAGAGCAAGCCAGCTTCTCATAGCTCAGTCTACCCACTATGCAGCTGACCTGTGAGTTACTTCTCGTTCTCCTTTCCTTTCTCTTCTAGTTCTGCTATCTCACCCCTTCAAACTCACTATTACTTAACTTTGACAAATTTGCTACAACAAATTCATCTGCTCAATGCAGCTAATAGGTCAATTAAGATCTCTTCCTGAATTGTTGCATCTCTGTAGAAAACTGTCCAATCACCTTCTAACCTTCAGCACCAGGCCCTGAAAATAAGACCACAAAGGCTATTTATTTTTAGTAAGTTAGTCAGGTGCATGTCCCTATGAAAAAGTCTCGCTGGAAAACAGCACAATTAAGAAAAGCCTCAGAAAACATTGTACTGAAGTTTCACTTTAAAGTACACTTTCTAGCTATGCACAATCTATGTTTGTACTTATTAAAGACCTTGAAAGATTTCTGGATTGTTTTTCCTTTAAGTACTGTAAGTTGCATCATGAATAAAACACATAAGATGCCTGTGTTGACATCTATGAGGTTATCTATGTGATTGTTATGCTTAAGGCTATATACACGTTAAATAGCAGAAAGAGCTTTTTATAGCTGGTCACATTATGACAACCTGTGGGGATGGTTTCAGTGACAGAGCTATAGTTACCACAAGCTTAAGGAAAAAAGCAAACTTCAAAAGTACAAAGCGTATTGGTCATGAGATGAACACTTAATACAAATGTCTCCATTCACTTTTCTCAGACTACTCAGGAAAGACAGCAGTTATCTATTTCAAATGTCTTCTGCATAGAAACAAAAAGAAAATGAGTGCTGCATTGCTGTCAATGCTCAATTCATAACAACAAAGAAAAACCATGGCTCAGATAACGTTAATTGGTGCATAATAAATCATTTGTTAGGCTTTGGCATGCGTTTTATACTTCTGCTTAAATAAGAAAGTACACGATAATCGGGGAGTATTAAACATTCGTAAGTCTGTTTTCTCAATGGATATACACTAAGATCAATTTTCTGTCAAGGAGAATCATCTTCATTTTAAGAAGTATTTATTGAGCGTTTAGGATTACATAGGACTTATTCCAGGTACTGAAGAGTATACAAAGAGTTAATCTATTTGGAGAAAGTCAATATAGCAGCCTACAAGTAACTATTGGATAAGGGCAGAGTAAAATCATCAGTAAAGAGAAGCCATTTAGTGGCTAAGAGCACAAAGCCTGAGTCAAACAGATCCCAGACAGGCAGTTTCCTCTGAAATGGGATTAAATGAGATCATGCACCTAAAGGGCTTAGTCCAGGGCTTGGGTCATACTCACACCCTCTCCTCCTTTTCCTCCTCCTCCTGCTTAGGCTGTAGGAAGCCAGCAAGAATGATACACTTTCCTCCCACTTTTTCTCCTCCCTCCTGTAGGACACATTTAATACCAAGACTTATTATTCCAACTGTCTTGCTCAATAGATACCAGAAATCCAATAGAATGCTGAACTGGGGACTTTCCAGAAAATCTGCCCTAATTCGAGTTAATCCTCCCCCCAAAAGCTGCAAGAAAACTCCACTTATAAAGGTGAGAATCTATTCTAGGAACATCAAGATGCAAAGATAAATACTGCTTTTACAATGTGAAGTCCCCCTTTCCTTTTCTCCTAACGTTTGGGCTGCAATGTATCTTTTCAAAGATTCCTAAGATAGACATTTGGGGACTTTTTAAACACATATGATGGAAACTACTGCTTTTCGAAAACCTGGTACAATTAGATTTTGCATTCTTCGGTTCTGAAATAGTATGTAAGTGGGAAAATATTCGAAAGCATTCACTGAGCCACTCACGTAGAAGAAAAATCACATCAAAATTGGTCTAAAATTAGACGGGGTTATGCAGGAAACCATGATGGGTTAGAAAAGTAGAAATGAGAGAGAAAACAGAAAAATCACTGGCTGAGTGAATACATTGATGTGTGCCTGAGGAGCCCCATCAGCAGCCATGGAAACCTGGAAACCCTCAAACCAAGGGAAAACCATACTTCATCCTAAGTCACCATCAGCCACCAGGCGTCCATCACACCCTCCCTGCTCCCAAATGCCCCCTACTTCAACCACATGGACTTTTGCTACTTTTTCTGGTAGAGCTGGCATCTCCCAGTCTCCATGTCTCTGTTCTTAGTTATCATTCCCTCTCCTGCAAGGCCTTCTCCATACAGGACTACTTGTTTAAGTTACATCCATTCTCTCAGATCAAATTCAAAATGTTACTTGATCAAATTCAAATGTCCTTGATTCCTATTTTTTTGGCACGAAACCACTTTGGTTTTATGCCTCTGGAGCCATTTATTTTATATAATTTTTTTTATTGTCAGTGATTCCCTTGGTAATCCTATGAATGAATAAATGAACTGACTGACTGATTGACTGATTGATTGAGATGGGGTCTGACTGTTGGTCAGGCTGGAGTGCAGTGTCTATTCACAGGTGAGATCCTACTACTGATCAGCACGGGAGCCTTGATCGGCTTCAGTTCTGACCCCGGCAGGTTCACATCTCCCTCAGGCAACCTGGTGGTCCCCTACTCCTGGGAGGTGACCATGTTGATGCCAAATTTATTGCAGACACCCAACTGGCACAGTGCACTACAGCTCAGAGCTCCTGAGCTCAAGTGATCCTCCTGTCTCAGCCTTCTGAGTAATTGGGACTACAGGAGTACACCACTGCCTTTGGCTATAATCTCCTTTAAAAAGCCCATTCCTAGTTTGTCCCTTTCTATATCCACCCCTGTGGCTAGCACAGTGCAGAGCCAATGGAAGATGCCCCTTAATGGTCTGTGAAATTAAATTGGTTTTATTGGAACAGTGTTCTTAATGAATTTACTTGTAACAAATACTATGAATTCACTAAATAATAGATAATTTGCCTCATTAAGAAACCATGACTTATCACTTATGGAAAGTAAGGAGCTGCCTTTGCATTCAGATAGCTAGTTTGTTTTACTGAGTATGAAAGACAGCAATCTCCCACAGCCCATGCCAATGCTTCATTTTTCTGGTCTCACACTAAGAAAGTTAGTAACTGTTTCCTCTAAGATTCCTTCCATGCAACTGTAATGGGAGAAGATTACCCTGTGTAAATAAACTTACGGTAAAATAACAAAAGGTTTGATTGAATAAAACAGCAAAACACACAAAGACAGTCATGCAATGTTTACTACACACTTGGGCTAGCTGGTGCTCAATTTTACAATGTCTTTTTATCAAAATGTACATACCTGTGAAAGCAAAAAAGGATGGATTTTAGTGTGAGTTAAAGGATGTACAATTGCTTGGGATGGTTGGGCACTTTAAAACTTTCTCCAACAGAAAAAATTTCTAAGATTTCTAGGATGCTATTATGACACATTTGAGGTGCCTAAAAGCCTGCAAGGCAGCCAGGCGCAGTGGCTCACATCTGGAATCTCAACACTTTGGGAGGCTGAGGTGGACAGATCACCTGAGGCTGGGAGTTTGAGACCAGTCTGACCAACATGGCAAAATCCCATCTCTACTAAAATACAGAATTTAGCCTGATGTGGTGGCACATGCCTGTAATCCCAACTACTAGGGTGGCTGAGGCATAAGAACTGCTTGAACCTGGGAGGCAGAGGTGGCAGTGAGCCAAGATTGCACCACGGCACTCCAGCCTGGGCAACAAATTGAGACTGTCTCAAAAAATTTTTTTAAATTTAAAAAAAGAAACACACACCTGCAAAGCACCTCACTAGTTGAGGGAAGAGAGAACAAATACATTTCCCCATCAGGTAAGAGTCAACAGACTTCACCTGCTATCTCCTGTGTACCAAGCTCATGAGACACAAAGGTGAGACTTGGTCTCTGACTTAAGGAGCTCAGGATCCAGTGAAGGCATCCAACAACCACAGGCAGTTATAACACAGATCTATAACAGAAATACCAGAAATTGTGGGACAATTGAGCAGAGGACAGATGATGACACCCAGCCTGGAGAGCCAAGAAGCATCAGAAAGGCTGAAAGAGTGGGACAGTCTGCTCAAAGGAAGCAGCACTAAAAGGCAAAGAGGTGAGAAAGAGCTCAACCCAGCCAGGGGTGGGGGGTCATGTCTGTAATCCCGGCACTTTGGGAGGCCAAGCAGGTGGATCACCGGAGGTCAGGAGTTCGAGACCAGCCTGGCCAACCCAATGAAACCCTGTCTCTACTAAAAATACAAAAAATTACCCTGGTGTGGTGGTGCACACCTATAATTCCAGCTACTCAGGAGGTTGAAGCGGGAGAATTGCTTGAACCTGGGAGGCAGAGTTCAAGATCACTTACTGGGAGGCTGTAAGACAAGATCACACAACTATGCTCCAGCCTGGGCAACAAGACCAAAACTCTGTCTCAAAGAAAAAAAAAAAAAGAGCTCAACCCCTTCTAGAATATGCAAGTGGCTTAATAGAGCAGGAGGTGAAAATTGTCAGGAGATGACGCCATGGCCTCTACAGCCAGGCTGTGGGGAAACAGACACCTTCTCGCATTGTTCTCTGTAAACCATACTCCATGGGGCTTGGTGGAAACTGAGCCAAGGCCCACTTAGAATAGTGCCTGACGCAGAAAACATGTTCAGGAAATACTAACCACAAACAATTTTATTATCTTTATTCCTACATTAGGACAAATACATCTGATTTACCTGATTTCCTAATGGAAAGCTAAAGTAAATCTATAAACATTTAACAAACAGTGACCACCTTCCATAAAAGACAACCATTGGAAAATGAGAACAAGAAAGACTGGGTAGTGTCCATGTTGTTGGAGGAAAATAAAATCCAAGGCAGGGACCGGGTGTGATGGCTCATGCTTGTAATCCTAGCACTCTGGGAGGCCGAGGCAGGTAGATCACTTGAGGTCAGGAGTTCAGACCAGCCTGGCTAATATGGTGAAACCCCATCTCTACTAAAAATACAAAAATACAAAAAAATTAAGCCAGACATGGTGGCACGTGCCTGTAGTCTCAGTTACTCAGGAGGCTGAGGCAGGAGAATCGCTTGAACCCAGGAAGCGAAGGTTGCAGCGAGCCAAGATCACACCACTGCACTCCAGCCTGGGCACAGTTAGACTCTGTCTCAAAATACATAAACAAATAAAATAAGAAATAAATAAGAATCCAATGTGTAAATCTCTTGAAAGACTTACAAAGGAGAGGGATCAACTGTTCTGGTACCTCTAGTGTCAAGATCCGAAAAGGATGATTCATAACGAATGATTTGCTGATATTTGGTTTTGTTGTTATCTGTTACCCACAGACCCAAGGACAAGTTCATTCAGAGACAGTTTTCTTTGGAAACATCCTTCCTATCTACTGCCCTGAAACCAGCTCAGGAGTATTCAAGGCTGTATCACCTTGTAAATAACCTTCAATAAAAACAATATCGTCACAGATCACTGAGAGCTTGTTGAAACCTAACTTTGTCTCTTTCCCCATGTTTTGTTTTTTTGTTTTTTTTTGTTGTTGTTGTTGTTGTTTTTCGAGATAGAGTCTTACTGTATTGCTCAGGCTGGAGTGCAATGGCGCAATCTCAGCTTACTGCAACCTCCGCCTCCCGGGTTCAAGCGATTCTCCTGCCTCAGCCTCCTGAGTAGCTGGGATTACAGACGCACATGACCACACCTGGCTAATTTTTGTATTTTTAGTAGAGACGGGTTTTCACCATGTTGGCCAGGCTGGTCTCGAGCTCCTGACCTTGTGATCTGCCAGCCACACCTTTCCAAAGTGCTGGGATTACAGGTATAAGCCACCACACATAGCCCCCCATTTCTTTTTTTAATCACCTACCCAAACAAAAAGAAGAGCAATACATAAAACCAGATAAAGACGATACTTGTAAGTTCCTTCAGCCAAAAGAAATGAAAACACGGTTCCAAACTCATTCCCTAAACCTCCTTCACTTCACGACTTAGTCTCTAAGCGCCACTTTGGAACTGATCACTCACCACTCAATTGTTTCTGAACGCTTGGTTCAATGTAGCACTGGAAGAGCCAAGAACCTGCATTATCCAGGTCAGATGACAAGAGGGGGTTTTAAGACTTTCCATAAAGACCTGTGTAGAAGAGATACTGAAAATAGGAACCACTTATCCCTTAAATCTGACTCCCGCCTGAGGCTCCTGAAGCACCTTAAATCGAAGAGCTTGTCCTTCCTCGTTAGTATCCCTGCTCCCAGCTGCCACAAGCAACATTTAAGGGCTCTTCTTCCACCCTAGGGTTTCTTCCAATCCATGGCCTCCCCACCACAACTTCCAGGCAGGGCCCAGGAACAGAGGACTTTCCGAGACCAGGCCATGCCTGCTAAACAGTCAGAGAATACTGTGGTGATGCCTATAAGAAAACAGTGGGTATTTTTCTTTTCTTTATTTTTTGAGATGGAATCTCGCACTGTCGCCCGGGCTGGAGTGCAGAGCGATCTCAGCTCACAGCAACCTCCACCTCCCAGGTTCACACAATTCTCCTGCCTCAGCCTCCCGAGCAGCTGGGATTACAGGCACACACCACCACATCGGCTATTTTTTTTGTATTTTTAGTTGAGACAGGGTTTCACTATGTTGGCCAGACTGGTCTCAAACTCCTGACCTCGTGATCCACCCACCTTGGCCTCTCAAAGTGCTGGGATTACAGGCGCGAGCCACCGTGCCCAGCCAATAGTGGGTATTTTTCTTGTGGAGCAGCTAAGACACATGGAGGACTGATGCTCTCCAGGCCTTCCCCCTGTCATCCCCAAGTACTAAAAGGGGGTTCCAAACAGGTAAGGGTGGCCTAGCTTGGATCAATACCCACTCTCACCCCCTCAGCCAGTGTGAAAGGGTCCCAAGTTTTCACCAAACTTTTCAGCTGTGGAAGCTCTTCCCTCCAACTTCAAATACTGCAAAGAAGTGAAATGCTGTTACGGTCTCGGTAATCAAGGTCAGCGATGTTTGAGTGGAAAAGTTATTGTGAAAGAATGCTTTTTATGATACTTCCGACAGATATGAATATTCCCAATTCATATAAATAATCTTCTCACAAATCTAATTGTCTTCAAAGATGTCCTGACCATCACTGCTAGAATTTTGGCCTTGAGAATATTAAATTTAAGGAGTGATGAAAACAGAGCTAAATAAGAGACATTCAAACAACAGGCAGTTTAGTAGGAGTTAAATAGAGGCCACAATAAATAATTATTTATTCCAGTTCTCCAAAAGAATAATTCCAACAAACTTGCTTAAGGTACTTGGAGCTTTTGTGCAAGTTTATGCCTACTATAAATATTTCTGTAATCCTTTTCTGTTCCCAACATACTTGAGAGAAATCTAAAAACATCTCTGAAATATTTGTGGTGCTGGCATAAATTGTCATTAATATTTGGGACACAATTTACTGAGTTATTTGTCAATGTCCTTCAACTTACCCTTGGATAATCTCTGAAGATTATCCAGAAGGTAAGTTTAGTATTTATTTCTACTAAATAAAGCCACCAAGTTGTCTCTTTAGATGATGACAAGCTCAAGACGTTATTAAAGCCCTCCAGAGTTTCAGCCCCACATGGGCAGGGTGGGATTTTTCTATAAATGAGATGAGGCCTTAATCTAGTCAACGCTACATCTTCTGAGAGGCTTATGTCATTACATGATGTGACATATTCCTAAGGAGGCAGGGAAAACAGTTTTCGGTGTATCAAATCCAGTTCAGAATAAATTAAGGAACTGTAATAATTGTTTTTAAGAAACCAGCAGCAGATTCCAAAACCATTTATAAGTTTATCATTTATGTTGAGTGTAGGTTTTCAAATAATTAAAGTGACATGTGTCTGGGGGCTATTAGTGACGAAAGTTGGTGCCGCTCAAGAATTTACTGAGAAACTGTTTATCGAGGGCTTAGACTTAATACCACCTAAATTCACACTTAATTTACTTGGCTCTTCCCAAATTTGCTCTGGGAATGACAAATTGATAGAAAAATAAAATTTTGCACAGCTTTATTTTCAAACAACTTTATTTTGGTTTTAATATGACCTCAGCTAAAATGAAAAAGCAATCAGCCCAGGCAATGTGAGAACAATGAGGACTATGTCAAAAGTCATTAGTAAGGCAAATTTTAAGCTTATTTCATTATTCACCAGGATGAAACAATTCCTTAGCAGAACTTTCTTTTAAAGGTACTCTCACCCTAATGTCCTGTTAAATTTCTTTCCAACTCCTCAAAGTGACACAATGTATGTAACTATAGAAATCAAGCAGAAGAACATGCTTGTTAATGTGGAGACACTTTTCCTTGGCGGGGGGTGGGGCCATCTGAACTGTAATCATTCAGTGAATCAGCAATGAAGAGATCTTGAAATCATCTCAGTAGAGCAAATGTGCCAACATCATTCTAGGGGTAAGGAAATGAAATTTTAAAAGGACAAGAAAAAAGGTACTGCTGCATGTTTTGCAGGCTGACCACTGAATGAATGAAAAACCCTGCAGTTCTACATGTTATTAAATTTGCTGCTACACTGTATAGAGCAAGGCAGTTATGTTTCTTCTTCTCAGTATTATGTTAGCCTTAGGCTTGAATCTTTAAGGAAGGAAATGGATAGAGTGTAATAGATTACCATCTATTAATTCACACATGTATTCATTATCGTGTGCAAAGCACCTTCTGGGTACTAGAAGGACAAAACATGAACAAATCTGATATCTGGCTTCAAAGAACTTACACATTATGCAGCCATTCAAAGCATCAATTAAATGATCAGTTATGTTTATCTAGTACCCGAGAATGATGCTGATTACTGAATTACAGTGGAAGAGTTCCTCTGCCCTCCTGGGAATAACTATTTAAATTCAGTCCTCAAAGAAGGTAAGAATCTTGTCCAGAGAAAACCTCAGGGCATCAAATTCCAACCCAACACTAATAAACTTTTTGAGCTTAAAAAAAAAAAATTGTGCTGTGTGTGCATGTGTATCAATTAAAATAGACTAATATGACACAAACAAGTACTTCTTACTAAGAATTTCCTTTTCAAATTCTCAAGAGATCTAATTGTAAAATTATAAAATATTAATTTTAGAGCAAAAGAATTCTATTACACTCATGAGACAATTCTAATTAATATAATTACATTCCATAATTTGTTACTCTTTTCTCTGCGTCCAACTTCACCAGAAAGAACTGGCTTACCAAGCCACTAATCTCCAATCATTCTGTTGTCCATCTGCACTTCCAAGGTATCATTTACAATATGAATCAGGTTTCTTTTCCAAACTAGTATAATACAGTCTGTGTTCACCATGACACAGCATCTAATGGGTCTTGTAATAACATAACTTAAATAACATTGCTTACTTTATTAGTTATTCATGATAATCATCATCTACAATACACACACCATGAACCATACGTAGATTACCTCTCACTTAAGAAGCACAAACTCCTATGAGAAAGGTAGTATTATTTCTAATTTATAAATGAGAAAACTCTGCCAGGAAAACTTAAGTGACTTGTCCAAAAACCACAGCTAATAACTAGTGGGGTCAGTATTCAACCCTGTTCTAATTCCAAAGCCCCTATAGCCATACCACCTTCCCTAACAGAATTAGGAGTAGATATTCTCTATAATGGTTATCATAATGCATTCTAGGTCTAAATATAAAATTGCATTATTATAATATATTGGGATTTGTTTGTCTATGCCTCTGCTGCCTCTAATGTCAGGAGAGACCCAATTATTCCTAATAACTCAAAGCTGGCTTTGCATCTACAGCCCATAGCATTAAAGAGTGTAATAGTGGTCAGGCACAGTGGTACAGGCCTGTAACCCCAGCACTTTGGGAGGCCAAGGCAGGTGGATCACGAGGTCAAGAGATTGAGACCATCCTGGCCAATACAGTGAAACCCAATCTCTACTAAAAATACAAAAATTAGCTGGGCGTAATGGCATACACCTGTAGTCCCAGCTTGGGAGGCTGAGGAAGGAGAATCCCTTGAACCCGGGAGGCAGAGGTTGCAGTGAACCGAGATCATGCCACTGCACTCCAGCCTGAGTGACAGAGCAAGACTCCATCTCAAAAGAAAAGAAAGCGTAATAGTAATAAATGCAGAAAGCCAGATTCAAGAGCCAAGCGTGACTTAGACCACAGCTGCCTCTGGTGCCCTCCCTCCCTCTCTCCTTCCACCAGTTCCTGTACCCCTGACTCAAACTGGCACTCAGGACCATGAAGCACACTTGAGAGAACTGTTGGCCTGGGACCCTCGTTTCCCAGCGACCTTGCCTCATCAGATTATTTTTGCAAAAGACAAGATTTCTGGACCCCAAAGAATTCATTATGGCTGGGCAGGGTGACTCACGCTTATAATCCCAGCACTTTGGGAGGCTGAGGCAAGGGGATCACCTGAGCCCAGGAGTTCAAAATAAGGCTGGGCAACATGATGAAACTCCGTCTCTACCAAAAGTAAAAAAAAAAAAAAAATCAGTAAATAGCTGGGCATGGTGGGGTGCCTGTAGTCCCAGATACTCAGGAAGCTAACAGGGGAGAATCACCGGAGCCCAGGAGGTCAAGGCTACAGTGGGCTGAAACTGCACCACTCCAGTAGCACTCAAGGCTGGGCAACTGGAGTAAGACCCTGTTTATTTTAAAAAAATCATCTTAAGGGTTATGTTTATCACCACAGCAACCATTTCTGGCTCATTTTCAAGTCTTATTTACTTTTAGATATCCATCTATATGGTGTTTTGTTATACAAATAATGTTGGTACTTTTTTAAAAAGTAAAAGATATAGAAAATCAGAAAAATGTTAAGAAAAAAGTCTTTTATCATCTCATCCTTTACACCATCACTCAGGTATTTTAAAAACTGGATTTAAGAAAAAAATCACTGCTGGATGTGGTGGCTCACACTTGTTATCCCAGCACTTTGGGAGGCCAAGGCGGGTGGATCACCTGAGGTCAGGAGTTCAAGACCAGCCTGGCCAACATGGTGCAACCCTGTCTCTACTAAAAGTACAAAAATTAGCTGGGTATAAATTAGCACATGCCTGTAATCCCAGCTACCCAGGTGGCTGAGGCAGGAGAACAGCTTGAACCCGAGAGGTGGAGGTTGCAGTGAGCCGAGATCACACCACTGCACTCCAGCCTGGATGACAAGAGCAAAACTCTGTCTCAAAAAAAAAAAAAAAAAATCACTAATCATACTGTGAATATAATATACTATATTTCCTATAAATGGGAAGGTATATTTTCAAGAGCATTTTTCCATATTTATCCTAAGCAATGATTTGAAGAGATACTTATATTCTATTACTTGAATATATAGTACCAATCATCACTGAATCATTTCCCGCAAAGCTGGACATAAAGGATGTTTCCAATGTTTTCACTGTTATGAATGAACCAACAATGGGTAGGTTTATTGTGCAAAAATTTTCCTCCATATTTAAGATTACTTCCTTAGGGCTGATTCTCAGAAGCAGATTTGCTGGGTCAGAGGATAAACTGACTCTCAAAAGTCGAAATAATGATGGCAGCATGCTCATGGTGATGACAAAATTATTTCAGACACACAAAAAAAAACTCACAATGACGTAACACACACACATGCACCCACCACTAGACTCAAATTTTTTCTTTCATTGTACTTTAGGTTCTGGGGTACATGTGCAGATCATGCAGGATTGTTGCATAGGTACACACATGGCAATGTGGTTTGCTGCCTCCATCCCCCCATCCACCCTGTCACCTACATCTGGCATTTCTCCCCATGTTATCACTCCCTGACCTCCCCACCCCCCTGCTGTCCCTCCCTTGGCCCCCTCAACAGACCCCAGTGTGTGATGCTACCTTCCCTGTGTCCATGTGTTCTCATTGTTCAACACCCACCTGTGAGTGAGAACATGCAGTGTTTGATTTTCTGTTCTTGTGTCAGTTTGCTGAGAATGATGGTTTCCAGATTCATCCATGTCCCTACAAAGGACAGAAACTCATCATTTTTTATGGCTGCATAGTATTCCATGGTGAATATGTGCCACATTTACCTTGTCCATAGACTGAAATTTAATAGTGGAAGTTCAAAACCCAGAAGCAAATGCAGAAATACCTCAGGTGCTCCATTTACACTGCACAAGCAGGTGTAATACTTAACTCTGAAAAGCCTAGACATGTACAGGTTAAATCTCCAGGCAAGAAGTTGAAGGAACCTCACCACCTCCCTTCCATTAGCACTTCCCTGAGTTTTCATTAGCACATACAGCAGGGTTTAAAAGGATCTGGGATGGCTGCCAGCTTAAGATTGAATGAGAATGATCTCAGTTTTAATGAAGCACTTCCTGCATATATAAACTGAAAAGAAAAAAAAAGTGTTCAATGAGAAAATCTGACCTCTAGGAATTTGGAGATTATTGTGGTTAGCAAATGCCATGAAATGTGCTTATTTCAAAATTCAGTTTTTTAGAAAATACCACATGCCAAAGACCATTTCCATGTTCACTGTTTTTGCCCCCTTGAGCAACTAGAGCTCATCATGGGATGACAAATGTAAGCATTTATAGGAAAGCAAACATCTTATTGCCAGCATATTGAAAACAAGCAGAAAATAATCACCAATAACAGTAAAAATTATGTTCTCCCCTGACTGCACTAGAAGATACAAAGAAATATCACAAAAAGGCGAAAGCATAAATGAAAATTAAATCTGTTTGCTCATCCTTTTGCAGAGGAAAAAAAAGTACTTTATTTATGTGCAAGGCAATATCATCTTTTAATAGCTACAGGACACATTACTATTATCCTGCTGCTTCTCGGCTGGAGAAATAGGATTAATGGCCTAAGAGGCAAGAGCTTAAACTGATTAGTCAAGTAGGCAGTCCGAGGGCAAATATGCCAGGAAAGGGGGCAGTCCTGTTTTCTGTGAGCCAATGTCCTGCAGAAATAAAAACTCGGGTGAACCAAGGTTGGTCCAGAACCTTAGATGGCAATGTACATGAGGAGGTTTTTAAATCTTCCATTTTCAAAATATACTCCAAATGGCAGAGACCAGACTTAGATTGGCTCCCAACACAGCTGAGATCCTACAAAGTAGTTTCAGAATGGCCACCATTCAACCATTTACACCATCAACAGTACTGATGAAGCAACTACCATATTCAGCACTGTGTATGCAGAGGTGAAGACCCAGAGCAGAATATTTATATTTATATCAGACAGATTAAATATTATTTACTTAATTATTAAATATTATATTTAATAATTAACTAAATATTTAATTATTTAATATTTATGAATATTATGAAGATCTATAAATATTTGTTATATTTACTAATTATTAAATATAATATTTAACAATTCAGTAAATAATATTTATTCTGTCTGGTAAGAATCCTAAATGCACGTGACTCGTAACAAAAATAATTCTTTCTCAAGCTTCAGTCCTGGTGTGCTGGGTTGGAATTATGTTAGCGATCACTTCATTTCGCAGAAGAAAACACGGGACTCTGGAGATGCACACCAACTAACTCAAGGACGCAATTCAGGAAGAGGCAGTGTTCGCGTCTGCAATCCCAGCCACGAGCTCCCTCCACAAAACAGATGACACAAACTTATTTGAAGCAATCTGATGCCCAAAACTTAAAATTTCAAGATAAACTACAGGACGTGTTTGATGGTGATCCTTGCTAGCAAAGTATCACGAAACCTGTCTCTGACATTCTAACGCAGGACAAAGGAAGCAATTCTAGAAGCTGAGAAAGCAGCGTCGGTTAAAAAAAAAAAAAATTTCCACTGACTGAGGCTGCTTTGAGAGCAGAAGCCAGATCCCAGCATCTGTTTCCAGCCCACCAGGGTGCTAAAACTCAGAGCAAGCCAGAAGAAATTCTCACCATCTTAATTCCTTCATTTCCAAATTATTTTCCGTGCTCTGTTTCTATTGGGGGAATTCCTCAGTGCTTTCAAAACAGAAGTCAGAAGGGAAAGCAAACTCCTTTTCTGAATCAAATGACCTGATTATACCTGCTGTCTAAAGGATACCTATCATAAAATTCGGCAGACAGCCCAAATAGAAGGTTACCAAATGCAATCAGAAAAATGAAAGATTAGGATCAAAGTGAGCAATTGAAAATGGTTACGCTCCACCAAAATGTGCAGAAAGATCTGCTTGTGCTGTACTTAATGGAAAGGATTTCAAATATTCAATCTAGGGCATACCCCTTTAACCAGGGGACTTTATTAGTTTAATGCAAATCATAGTCACCAGCTGTTTAGCAGATCCCTGGAGAGCATGGCATAAAAAGAAACTATCTTCACTGCAACCAGGTACTTGGCTGACAATTAACAATAACTCTTGACTAAAACATCTAACAGGATATTAAAAACAGATACTGAAGAAATATACTGAAATATAAATAGCTGAATAAAATAATTTCATCTCAGAAAAATCAAGAGCACCTTTCATATACCATTTTTCACCACTTCCCTCCTCCCTAAACCCTAAAATAATACAACCCAAAAAACACCACAAACTCAAGATGCTCTTTTCTTTCCTGATATTCTTTCCCTTTCATCTGCTCTACAGCTATCCAGCAGAAGGTCAACCGCCTCGGTAGAATTGTCACTTAGCCCTGCAGCAGAGAACTTCTGAGCTGTTTGCAGAGCCCAAGCACTGCTCTTGATAGTTCATCTCATGGTCACAGACAGGCCTCTAGGCCTCAGAAAGACACTGATGAGTTCCCTCAAAAGAAAGGGTAGAAATAAGTACTGTCCAGACCCTATGGCTTGCTCTGAGTTTTGTAGCCCTCCTGGACAATTTCCAGAACCTTGAAATAGCTTCCAGACTGAGATCTCACATCAGCCCTCTAAGCCACATTTATTCCCCAGCCCCCTTTCCCATGAGCAGAGTTCATTGGACACAGGTCGGGCCAACCAAATTCTTTCTGAGGAATTTAAACAGAGACTTGTGTCCACTCACAACTGAACTTGAAGGCAGGTATATTCAGGACCTGACACTGCCATTTTAGACCCTAAAAGCAGAGAAGTGGAGGAAGCCCAACCACCACCACAGACATGAATGAATGCAATACCAGGAGAGAAGCACAGATGAGACCCAGGGGTCTCGGGGTAAAAGAGCAGCGCCTTGGCTCCTGTACCGCCGCAGTCCTTGTTCCAGATTCCCTTGTAGCCTGGGGGCATTTCCTTTCCTTGTCCCCATAAACCACCCTGTGAATCCCTATATAAATTCTACTTGTATGGCTGACGCTGGTTTGAGTAGGCATTATTTGTAACCAATAAGTATAGTCATATGTTTAATCATTTAAAAGATAATATTTAATGATTTATAACCCCAGGAGAATAGCTTATAGCATACATTTATTTAGTGGCATGTACTAAAATATATTTGTTTCCAACTTCAAAATCTATTTCTTATGTCTCCCAATAGCCCTTTCTAAACACAGCCACGTGCATAGGGAAAGGTTCAATAAGTATCAGTAGTCACTCTCCCTGGCCTAAGGGATAAGCTCTAAAATCTAAAAACCTTGGGTGAAAGATTTTACTTTCAGATCTTCAAACTGAGGAAAGAGACTCACAGACTAAAACACATACCACGGGAACTGACACAATGCCAGGAACACTTGCTCAGGACTCAAAAACGGGAGCACCAAAACTGGGCTGGAGTTTGGGTAACAGACAGGCACTAGCCATGGCCGTCCCTGCCCTATGAGTTGGCATGCACCCATAGTCTGAAGAGGGAAGTAGAATCAGAACAGTGCTGACACTGTATGGTTTTCCTGGCCAGGAAATTTGGCTATACTCATTCAAGCATCCACCCATTCCACATTCACTGCATACCCTCCCCGACCGAGTACCAGGCTCAGCACCACACGAAGGGGAATACTGGGTGATTACGACAGACCCCGTCCACTCAGTTTCTTCCATCAAACGTTCACACTTTAGTAAGAGAGAGGAAACTGGTACACAATTACAATGTACTACAGTCCATGATAAAATGAGAAGTGTGGCAGATTGCAGGGATGAAGAGAAAGAAAACTGTGAGTTCCACACACTGAAAGGAAGGGAAGGAACCAGAGTCAACTAAACATGCCTCTGCACTATGCACTTGCATAGGAATGCTCGTGGCATGTTAGGGACCATTAAAAAACTGGTCCCAGGCTAGTTACAGTGTCTCACGTCTGTAATTCCAGCAGTTTGGGAGCCTGAGGCGAGCAGATTGCTTGAGCCCAGGAGTTCAAGACCAGCCGGGGTAACACAGCCAAACCCCATCTCCACCAAGAAAAAAAAAAATTATCCAGGCGTCATTGTGTGCATCTGTAGTCCCAGCTACTTGGGAGGCTGAGGTAGGAGGATCGCTTGAGCCTGGGAGGTCAAGGCTGCAGTGAGCCATGATGGTGCCACTGCACTGCAGCCTAGGTGACAGAGTGAGACCCTGTCTCAAAAACATTTTTAAAAACTGGCCCTAAACACAAATGAACAGAATTCCAAAGGCGGAAAGTAACAAAATTTTAGATTTTTATTTCATTCTTCTGTTTCCTTTAGGAAAGGAAAACAGAAATGGTCTCACCTGTAATCAACCTCTCCCTGTCTCCTATGGGTCTGCGGATACCCACTTGAAAGATCCCAGCTGCCCTCCTGGGTGAGCCCTGGGCTGCACTGACCAGTCAGGTGGCTCATTTGGTCACATCTTTCCTGAGCCCTTCCTCTCAGAACTGCCTGTTACCCACTCAGCATCCAAGTTCATTTCCCAACACATGAGATGCCTGTTTCCAAAGGAAAAAGGAAAAAAAAAAAAAAAAAAAGACACTGTTACCACCAATTTATCCCCTTATTTGCAACCAGACTGAGCTGTAAGCAGACCCCTGCCGGGACGTGAAAGGCCATCGCTCTGAGGACACTGGCCCGAGCTTTAGTTACGGTATCTTTTTTCACTGCCCGTGAGGTGCTCAGCCGCCCCCTCTCTCCTTCCTAGGCCATCCTCCATACATTCTCAGTTAAATGCTATGCTAAAAGTTCTCAGGAAGTCCCTATTTTGGAGACCTGTAATTTTTAACCATATAGTTATATTGCTGCTGTCTAAAGCTGAGAATAATTTTACAACTGCATTATCCACATGTGGATGACTCATTTGTTAGATTTTTTTTTTCTTTAACCTCTGTAACTAAATAACCTGATAGGGCCATGTGATAAGGGAATGGTGGCCTAAAAACCCTAAGTTTCCAATTCCAGCAGCCATGGCTCGATTTTCATGTTTCACACACAGAAGACATTAACGAAGGCCCTAAAAATAAGAGACACTGGAGGCAGCCAAAGAGACACCTAACACTCAATCAAAGCCACCCAAGTGAGGAGGGCAGTTTTTGGGAGCCAGGCCAAATGCTGTTCTATTGGAGGAATGAATTTCGTGTTTGTGCACAGTCAGCAGCCTGGAGGAGATGCGAGAATATAGGACCTGAATAACTAAAGGCCCCAGAAAACCCTTCCTCTCCTGCCAGAGTCCACCACATGGGCAAACCCTCCACACCCAAAGTGTTCATAATGGATGACCTATTTCTTCCCTGCAACAGGCTCGAAGACAAATGAAAAGCCAGAAGGAGAGAGGAAACAAGGATGTGACAGCTTCTTTGCAAACCTCTACTGCAGAACAGCTCTACACTCACCATGACAGGTCTATGCAGCAGGGCCTGGTTTAGTTTTGGCTACTGGTTTTCCATCCCTTTCCTAAGACATCTGCAACCTTGCAAGTGCAGTGGGTAGGAGGGTAGGCAGGCAGCATTATTCAACCTCAGGGGAGAGCAGCAGAAACCCAGCAAGAGTTTTAATTTCTCTTATAAAACAAAAATCTCAAGACAAAAACTTTATTGCCAAACTTTATACATGGAAGGCAAAAATAAATTATTTGCTTTATACCTGCTGCCACAGATATGAAATATCTTATTAGACTGACTGTCAAATTATGTACAGGAGAAGGGCAAACTGTTCACTTGATGGAAGCAGCACCCTCAGCTGCTCACATTGTGTTCAGGGTCTGGTACATTTTGAACACTTCATAAGATAAATTACTGATGCTCTTAATAACAAATTTGCCTTCCGGAACAGAACGGTTTTATGAAAAAATTCTCAACCAAACCCTCGATACATTCTCAGTTAAATGCTACACTAAAAGTGCTCACGTCGTCTTTATTTTGGAGACCTGTAATTTTTAACTGTATAGTTGTGCTGCTGCTGACTGAAGCTAAGAGCAACGTTACAACTCCATTATCCACATGTGGATGACTCATCTGTGAGATCAGCCTAATTTCCAGCTGCCCTCCCCCTCTGCTGTTCAACCTGCTGTTGGATAATGTTCCAACCGCCTGCTCTAAGAGGCTGGAAGTATGCAAACCCATCTTAACACAGAGACAAAATGAGATAGTGGTGTTGACTACGTTTTGAATGCATTTCTCCAAGACAAATATGAGTGTTGGATTTATGCACGGTCCCTAGCAATTGGCACAATTTCACTTTATTAGCATAAATTTTAATGTGGTGTTTCCAACCTCTTAAATAAGTTTGCCTCAAAGTATGCTCCACGAACCCTTAAGGATCCTCATAATCAAACCACTTTAATGATAACACTGAGCCACTATTTGCCTTTTTCCTTGTGTTGACATTTGCACTGATGGTGCAAGAGCAATGGTGGTGTGACAGCAGGAACCTTCGCATGAGTCAAGGTGACAGTGCCAGGCGGTACTAACTGGCACTATGTTCTTCCTACCATGAAATCCCAGGGATCTTTTTTGTTGTTTGTTTTTTATGCCAGTTTCATTTAAGAATGTCTCGATGAAGCATTAACAATTTTTGATTCTAGTCCAGGAGCAGTGGCTCACACCTGTAATCCCAGCACTTCAGAAAGCGGAGGCAGGTGGATCACGAGGCCAGGCCAACGTGGTAAAACCTCATCTCTACTAAAAATACAGAAATTACCCGGGATGGTGGCAGGTGCCTGTAGTCCCAGATACTTGGGAAGCTGGGGCAGGAGAATAACTTGAACCCAGGAGACGGGGGTTGCTGTGAGCCAAGATGGGGCCACTGCACTCCAGCCTGGGCACAGAGTGAGACTCTGTCTCAAAAAAAAAAAAAACCCAAAAATTATTGATTCTGTATCAATATTCTGACACATAAAGCATTTGGTTACACTCCAGGGATGATGTCTGTCCTGAGCTGAGCAGCCACTCTCTCCATGAAACACCACTTTTACTTGAAAGAACAATTTCAGTATGGTTATTTACAGTTGGATATTTGGCAGATACTTTTCTGAAATACAAGAAAGTGAGTCTGTTGCTTCACTTAAGTAACTGACAGAATTTATTGCCAATGATAAATTTGAGCTTCCAAGTGAAAAATAAAATTTTAGAAAACGTGCATCTACCATCAGCTTGACGGCCTCCTAATACTTAAAGGCTGTTCAGTGAGATTGATGGTGATACTAACAATTGTGACTTTTTTTTTGATGTTGTATAATGAAATGTGTCAACTTTTAGGAGACCTGCAGAACTCAATGAAATAGTGTTTTCCAAACTAAAGAATGAGGTCACACCAGCACATAAAAGAGCCATTCAACACATAAGATGGACCAATTTGAAACACAGACACGGTTTCATTCTCTACCTTGCAACCAACCTTCGAGAAACTATCACTTGCCAACTACCACTATCAAAAATATCAAAGAATATCTCCAGTTACCTGAAAAAGCTATTAAAGTACTCCCTCCTTTTTTCAATTATATATCTATGTTAGACATATACTTCAACCAAAACATATCACAACAGATTGAAGCAGCTGAGAGTCCAACTGTGTTTAAGTCAGACAGAAGAGGGATGTAAAACACCACTCTTCCTACTAATTTTTTTTTTGTTCAGGAAAATACAGTCCTTTTTCATAAAATTATGTAATTTATGTAACTGTATAAAGGGATTACTATTACTATTTTAAATCAATTAATAAATATCTTTTAAATCTATCATTTTAAATTTCTAATATGCTCAATATCAGTAAATAAAATCTACATAAAAAAAGCTCTTTCAAGTCCCCAATAATTTTTTTTTTTTTTTTTGAGAGGGAGTCTCGCTCTGTCACCCAGGCTGGAGTGCATGGCGTGATCTCAGCTCACTGCAACCTCTGCCTCCCACGTTCAAGTGATTCTCCTGCCTCAGCCTCCTGAGTAGCTCAGATTACAGGCAAGTGCCACCACGCCCAGCTAATTTTTTGTATTTTTAGTAGAGACGGTTACATCATATTAGCCAGGCTGGTCTCAAACTCCTGACCTCAAGTGATCCGCCCACCTCAGCCACTCAAAGTACTGGGATTACAGGCATGAGTCACTGTGCCAAAAGCCATCCTGAGATCTAAAAGTTTCAGAACCAGTGCCTTAATTTATATTTTAAAATTCAACATGTTCAACTCTATGTAATATTTCCAAATAAAAACAAATTTCTAGTATCATAGGACATAATCACTATTTCTAATAAGCTTGGCTTTAAAAAATATATACTATGTTGTTATGCGCAGAGATCATCTCTTAGGGTCTAGTAGTTTTCATACTAAAATCCACCCAACAGCCAGGCACATGCCACACACCTGTAATCCCAACCACTCGGGAAGCTGAAGCAAGAGGCTTGAGCCCAAGAGTTCAGGTCCAACCTGAGCAATAGAACAAGACTCTGCCTCTAATTTTTTTTTTTTAATTTAAAAAAGATAACTCAACCCAACAGTTTATCTTTTACTGGCCTTCAGTCTTTCACTCAGAATGTAGTTACTAAGCACCTTCTAGCAGATGCTAGAAATATCAGCAACTCTGCCCTCATGGACATTATGTTCCAGTGCTGGTCATCCATCATCTACTTATGTATTCATTCCATAAAATTAACTAACCATCTATTATATGCCAGGTACTGTGCTTGGTCTTCTTGGAGTCAAAATGCTGATACGATTAACTGCATTTTTTATTAGGGCTATGAATTTCATTTTCAAGTATTTTCAAAATTTTTGCTCATTTCCAAATTTCCTTCAAGTTCAGAGGGATTTCTTCATCCTCAATCTGAAGTTTATTGCTTCTATATATTTTTCCTGCCTGCAATTTTATGATAAAATAACTCAAGTTTTAAGGTAAGAGAAATACGTCAATAATCAGAAGGACTGTGGTACACTCAGCCACCTCCCCGACACTGAGTTTCTCATTTCCAGGATTAAAAAAAAAAAAAAACGGAAAATGGTCCCCAACCCTGAAGGTCTAGGAAAGCCAGCTTCCAGCACTTCGGCAAGGGACTGCATCCCTTGGGAGGCTTAAGAGAAGTGAAAGCTGCCCCTATTGGCAGGATGACCCAGGACAGTCCGGATTTCCTTATAAAACTAATTAGGCAAGTGATGGCATATATAAACACTACTCTGAAAGTCATTAAAGCAAGATTCCAGAGGAAACTGAAAGATAATTGTCCATTAGTTACACAGGTTGAACATAAATGACTGCTTCAGAAATTCGACTTCCTAACAAGGTTTTCTAATTCAATCACAATTTAAATACATACACACAAACACAGCACTACCACATACACAAAAAAGTAGCTAGAAAACTGGTGTCAGAGGTAATGATGGTAACACAGAAATAAATCTCAAATGTGTGAATTGATAACAATTCTGTAATCCTGTGTAGTTGGCTACTTCCAAAGCAAGATAGGGTATAAGAGTTATAAGAAAATCCAGCAATGGCAGGGAGGGGAGGGGGCATTTAATTTACAAAAGAAATATGAGACAAATGAGAAAAATAAAAGGAAATAAAAGGGGTAATCCTTGATTCCAGTCACATGCAGGCACATTACATAAAAGAAGCTTGATCATACTGTAATATGTATATTCATTTTTTCAGTAAAAACCTGAATGTGCAATGTGAGATGTAAAGAAAGGTATGAGGTATGGTGGTACGCATCTGTAACCCCAGCTACTTGGGAGACTGAGGCAGGAGAATCACTTGAACCTGGGAGGCAAAGCTTGTAGTGAGCCGAGATTGCACAAGTGCACTCCAGCCTAGGCAACAGAGTAGGACTTTGTCTCAAAGTAAATAAAGTATAAGTATCACTTCTGCCAACCAACAGGGCTTGTCAATACCTGTGACAAATGGAAAGCTCTGGAGTCAAACAGGCTTGATTCAGATCACAGTTTTGCACTTACTAGCTACCATTTACTTACATTTCTAAGCCTCAGTTTCCTCATCTCTAAAATGGGGATGCCAACACTAACTTCACAAGGCTGATTATGTAACTTAGCCAGCACAGGGATAAACTAATAACAGCTACCTTTTTTTTTTTTTTTGGTAGAGATGAGTTTCGCCATGTTGGCCAGCCTGGTCTCGAACTCCTGATTTCAAGCTATCTTCCCACCTCAGCCTCCCAAAGTGCTGGGATTACAGGTGTGAGCCACCGCACCTGACACAGCTAGCTGTTTCTATTAGAAAAGCTAAACAGTGTACTCAAAAAAAAAACATAAAAATAAAGCCAAGAAATAGTACATGCACAATCACTGCTAAAGGAATTAAGAGATTGGGTGATCATGTTGGTCTTAGGTGGTCAGAAAACATTTCCTGAAAAAACGGCTCTTAGGAGCACTTCAAATTCCCTTTTAAAATGCCAAATAGGACATTTCTATTCATCGATATCATTCTTGTGTTTTACGAGCCCGTGACAATTATTTATTGAATGGTCACTGTAATGAAACATACTTAGTCAGTGGTTCTTAATTTTTCTTGAGTCATGGCCCCCCTGGAAAGCCTAATGAAAAATATGGAAGGAACCTCTCCCCAGAAAATGCTGATGACAATTTTTTTTTCTCTACATTAGGGAGGGATGGAGTCCAAGAAACCCACTCATGAGCCTTCACTGAAAACATACAATGGTAGGCATTATGGTTCTAACAATTTTAAAATAAAGCCCAAGGTCACCTGGTCCAGCCTCATAATTCGGATGATTCAGATACAATCACCAAGTTTCTCTTCCATCACGCCTTATCTCAGCAAATGGATCACCATCCAGCCTATTGCACAAGCTCAGAACATAGAAGTCAGCCTTGATACTCCCTGTCCTTCAACCCCCTCCATATTCAATCTTCCACTAAGTCGGGTCCATTTTTCAATATGGCCTCTCATGTCCACCTCCACCTCCTCTGTCCCAGTTGCCATCACTTTCGGGGATGACTGTTCAGCAGTACCTAACTGGTATAGTCTCACTCACTCCAGTCCCCCTCCAATCTTGTCTCTACACAGCAGGCCAAATGAACTTCTAATCCTGTTTGTATCAAAACCACCTTCTCCTACCCCAAACTCACTTATACTCCTTCAACAGCTTTCCATGAAAAACAACCAACAAGGGAAACTTTCTGTTTGAAAGAAGTTAGGCTACATTCAGTGATGGATAACAAAGAGTGATATGGCCCCAGAATAGACAAGAGGGAAAATAAAGTGATACAGAAAAAGCTAAGCATGGCAGACAGGAAATGGATTAAGTACCAAAAATTATGAACAGCCCCCTATGTATATTCCCAGTAACTTAGGAAATCAAGGTCTAGCAGTAACTTAGCACTTAAGTTACTTAAACTTATATGCATAAAATAACATAAAACCTATGTTCAGCATGGTAAACCAAACAACCAACTCGCTCCTCCCTAATTTTGGAAATTAAAAGTACAAAAAAAAAATTATTCAGGTTCTCAATATCCAAAATTATCTACTTTTAACATCTTGGCATATTTGCATCTTTCTTAAAAAAAGAAATAGAGAATTTATGCAATGCAGAGTAGAAAGACAAATGTAAAAATAAATCAACTCAAATGCCAGCACACAGAAATAATATCATTAACACTAAGCAAAAACCATTCTAGCCATCTTTCTATGAACATGGAGGGAAGACAAGTCATTTTATGAAAATGGGAACATATTCCAGGGGCTATTTTCATTTCTGATATAATTTAAATTTTCTTGACTCTAGCAAAATAAAATTAATGAAATTTCAGATTAAGAGATGGTGAAAATATTAAAAAGCTGAAGCAATTTTTTTGAACAGTACTTCCATTTTAGGCAGAATCAGCTGAATCTGCTTTCAAAGATGGGGACACCAGCAAGCTTATACCTTCTCTTAGTTTTCCTCTCTCTGCCTCCAGACTTTGGCTCAGTTACACTGTTTTTATAGTTTCTAGGTTTATAACGTTCACTTTCCGTCCTGTCCCTGTAATTCCCTGGCTGGGCATTGGTTCCTTCTACACTCAAAGAGGTTCAGATGCTCACCCTGCCTCCTAACGTTATCTCCATCTCTAAATTGTTGATTATGATTCAGGTGCTGTTTTTTTAAGACGCAGTCTCACTGTCGCCCAGGCTGGAGTGCATGGTGCGATCTCGGCTCACTGCAACCTCCGCCTCCCAGGTTCAAGCGATCCTCCTGCCTCAGCCTCCCGAGTAGCTGGGACTACAGGTGTGAGCCACCACGCCCAGCTAATTTTTTGTATTTTTGTTGTTGTTGTTGTTAGTGGAGATGGGGTTTCACCATGTTAGCCAGGATGGTCTTGATCTCCTGACCTCATGATCTACCCACCTCGGCCTCCCAAAGTGCTGGGATTACAGGCATGAGCCACCACCACGCCCAGCCATGATTCAGATTTTAGTTGAATAGAGTTCAACACTCCCTCAAAAGTAAGGACCACAACTGACTTAGTCACTGGTGCATTTTTGGTGTCTGTGCACAGCAGGTGCTCCAGAAAGATTTGCAGAATGGCTGAATTTATAAACGCACAACAGTGTCAAAATAGCTTATAACCTATCAAACCATATGTATCTACAACCCAAATAAGATAATACAAAATATTGAATTCCTTGTGTAAGATCTGTAAGAAAATAATTCACTAGAAATCATTACCACGTGCCACTGCACTTCAGCCTGGATGACAGAGGGAGACTCTGTCAAAGAACAAAGGAACGAAGGAACAAAAGAATGAATGAAAGAAAGAATCTTTATCACAATTTTATAAGCCTTTCTTGGTAAATTGCAAAGGCATAAGGATATATAAATCTTTACGGTAACATGCAAAACACATGTTTATTCACATAAATGAAAGAGAAACAGTATTCTAAAGATAACCAGGGTAAAAGTTCAATTTCAAATTCTAAGCTGCTATCGCATTGTGCTAGGATCATACCTACACGGTCAAGCACCTAATTAACTATTTGTGATTGATTACCATTTATGAAACATCTCCTTAAAACAGTCCCTTTCTTTGAGTACTCCCTGCTCAAAACTGTAAGATTGTTTAGGAAGTGCTTTTTACCTTTCAGCAAACTTCTTTCAAGGTGAGATAGTCAGATTTGACATGCATACACAATGCAAGGCACGGCTCCCTACCATGCAAGAATTACATGCACCCAGATTTCAGAACATGCCTCACTTGATTTTGTATCCCCAGAAGGATATCTCACAGCAAACAAAAAGATACTAAATATTTAAAAATTACTTAATATCCCTCAGAATTTATACCTTAGAGATTAAATGTAGGGGGAAAAAATGTTGCCATGCTCTGATGGAACGAAACTGAAGAGCTTAATATTCACTGACTGCTGCCCAGAAAGCAGTACTACATACAGTGAAGAAATCGTGAGGCTTGCCATTTCCCAAAATTTGGATTTTAAATAGGAGAAAGCTATCAGCTTTCTAGACACAGAAGTCTGTGACCATCAAAAAATGATGATTCAGCAATGTATCCTGAAATATGTGGTTTTGTAAGACTTACCCAAGAAATAAATTTTAAAAAGACAAAAAAAAAAGACTTACCCACTCCCAGAAAGAAAGAAGAGTGAAAAATAATAAGAAGATCCATGCAAGCGATTTTTTAGATCTATAATAATGAATCTGTTACGCTTGCAGGAATAAATAATATAAGGACTCAAATGGTCCCACACTTCTCTGATTCCCACAGGACTCTCCTTGGGCTGACTCCTGGCACTCGTCACTTTTAACAATAATTCACTGCCAAGTTCCTCCTTGGGCCCACAGGACTTCAACTGGCTACCTTACCTTCTGAACTGCCAAATGATTTTAGCAAAATTTATTGCTTCTGGATAGCGATATTTACAGTTGCTGTATTAAAGGTGAATGCGAATGACTTCTAAATACAGCATGTCTCAGGCATGCAAATTCAGAGAAGCACTGCTTGCTTACAACACAACAGCACCCAATTGTGACATTTTCCTTGGCTCTACATTAAGCATTTTAAATACGCTAATATGTAGGCTCTAATTTTTCCTTTGAATGTGGTTTAGGCTCTCCCACCCTAAAACAAAAAATGTCAAGCAGCCATGATCACACTTATGCCAAATTAATTTCTGGGGGAAAAAAGAAAACACTGCACAGTAGAAGCACTGCTAAGCCCTTATGGACCCGGTCTGCTCTGAGAACTTCGTGAACATTCAAAACCTAAAACCAAAGTGGGGCCATATTCCGACAAATGAAAACAAGCAAGCAAAAAACAAAACAAACAAACAAACTACCCTGCCAATTCTGATACCAGGATTCTGCAGTCCCTTGTTCCGGGCTAATTCATCCACCCAAAACCTCGTTCCTTTGGTAACTGATTTCCATTATTGAGATTATCTTCAAGCAAATGACCATTGCTTTGGACTAAGCAATGGTCTGAAACAAACATTTTATGGTGTGTAGCGTGTTTGTAAAGCTTAAACGTACTTTTTATCTGTTCCCCCAAAGAGTTTAATACAATACATAAATGAAATAAAGACATGTTTAACACAGAACTAATCCACAGTATTTTAACTCCAAAATGGTCCTTACTGTTAAGCCAGGAAGAACACAGCAAATGGTAAGGCTTACACGTTTAGCTCATGTAATAGGAATTACACTGTAGACCTTTCACTTTCACCTCCATTATATAATTTTATAAAAGCCATTTCAAAATCTGATGAAGCCTGCATTCATATTTAATTGGCAGATCGCAAGGTAGGTTCTTAATATTAAGGGGTTTTTTGGTTGCCATTTCCATAAAAAACATTCTGGTTCTTTGTGGTGGCCTTCAGAGGCAAGCTGCCACCCTTTGTTCGGCAACTGGAAGAAATCAGATAGGGTTTGGGGTTAACATAGAAAAAGGAAACAGCGTCTATTTAAAGGTCTTTAGTGGAGAATGCAGGGAGTCAAGGAAAAGCCACAGATTCTGCAGCATACTGTTTTTTAAATGTATGCCAAAACAGCTGTTACATTTCTAAGTTCCCCGCAAGTAGTAATGAAAAAAAAAAAAAAACAATATTAAGGATCTAAGATGAACAGAATAAAAACTAAACTGGCTTTACCGGAGCAGTTGTTTCAATAACTCTAGGAAAACTGTAGGAGTCACATAAGAAAAACTTTTAGCATAAACTAAAATTAAACCTAAGTTAGCTTCAGAGTGGTTAAAAAAAATTAAACATTATTTGTGTTAAGGAGAGGGATCTTTTTCCAAGTGGAAGCATAAGAAATGTGGGATTATTGGAAAGAATTCATCTCCCTGTTGAGCCACTGTTTTCAGAAGGCTTAATTTAAAAAGAAAGAAAGATTCAATATTTCGGCAAATAAAGAACAGAATCTCAATGCTAGCTCACTGAGGGCTGATATAGGAAAAATATGCTGGACTGGAAACTCTGTAACACTCTGGAAGGTTATAACTCCAGACATAACGGTGTTGCAAGTCAGCTTCCAAAACCAGCCATCCGCTATCTCTCCCTTGATACTGTAACAGTTACCCTTTCATTTAAGCACTGTCTATAGCATTCCTTCTGATAGCACAAGAGCTCTCAGAATCAAAATGATCATCCATTCCTTAACCTATTCAGTTTCTCCCCTCAATACAGACCCATGGACTCTTCAATAAATAAATGCCTAAGGAATGCCATCAAGAGAGACTAAGGCCTGTGTGGGCCCAAGTATGTTCTTGTCATTTTCTTCTATTACCTCAGGATCAGGAAACATACTTCCAAATGGAATGATACCATAGCCTGTTGAATTTTGTTGTTCTCTACAAAAATTACTTGCCATAAATAGTTTTGGTCAGAGTCTCTGAGACATCGCTGTACGAAACTCCTGCCAGGAAGAGCCAATTGAAATTGCAAAAACATCTTCTTTGTTGGTTATACTACATTCCATAAAATGTGTTTTTTTTCACCCCCTTCTCCCACTGTAGGCTCCTCAAAGCCCAGTTACAGCTGCAGAATCTTGGTGCATTTGTGTTTTAAATTTATGTCTGTAAGACAGTTTTGAATAACAGCCTGAAAACCCCATATGTTTAAAATGAGTGGGGGGAATGTTATGTCCTTACCATACCAAATTTGCTTTACTGAAGAGTTGCATAATGAAAATAATCCCGGAAGTCAGAAAAACTAATACAACGAAAAGGTACAGCCCTAACAGATGCTCCCCGTGCCAGCCTTTCCTCATCCCCCTCTCTCAACAGTAATAATTTAGTCAAGCAGCATTAGGTGCTTATGCTAATATTCAGAGCATGGTTCAGAGCCAAAGTGGGGTTTCTGCACAGTAAGTCAAGAGAGGCCATTCTGAAAATTGGACTGAAGTCTTCAGTCTAGGGCCAGGCAGAAATGAGTAGTGACAAGCTTGGTCAGTGACCAAAGAAAGCCAGTGTTTTCTGGTTACTGCAGCTGAGACATGGCAGCCTCAAACATGGTATAAAATCCAAATATTCCCTGAATAAAGAAAGATGAAATGTGAAGCCAGGTTATAAACAATACCCAAGAGATTTTCAAAATGCCTTAGGAAATCAATCATTCAGGAAGAACTGCTAGAGGAATTCACAGGGTTAAAACTACCTTTCCCAGCACAATAAATCATTAATTGAAAATTAAGGCAAAAAAAAAAAAAAAATTCTCAGGTTTAAACACACACACACACACACACACACACACACACACACACACACACACACCCGTCCACACTGCTTACAAATTTTAGCAAGAAAAGTTTTTTAAAATTTGGCCTTTTGACTTATAAAAAGACACAAAGTGATTCATCATTACGGTCTAAAGCTTCGGTATTTAAGATTACAAGAATTCCATGGAGTCAAGCTCATTTAACATTCAAAGAGAAACCAAAAAACCAGCATCAAGTTTTCCAGTACTTCCCCTTAAAAAAAAAAAGAAGGCATTGAGGTATATCATTAAAAGTTTAAAAGTTAGGTTCTCCTATTAGCTCAACCACGTTTAAAACTTAGATCCAGGCTGGGTGCAGTGGCTCATGCCTGTAATCCCAGAATTTTAGGAGGCCAAGACAGGCGGATTGCTTGAGACCAGGAGTCTGAGACAAGCCTGAGAAACATGGCAAAACCTCATCCCTAAAAAAAAAATACAAAAAAAAAAAAATACAAAAATTAGCTGGCCATGGTGGCACCCACCAGTAGTTCCAGCTACTGAAGAGGCCGAGGCACAAGGTCACGTGAGCCTGGAAGGTTGAGGCTGCTGTGAGCCATGATAATGCCACTGTACTCTAGCCTGCATGACAGCGACCCTGTCTCAAAACAAAATGTTAGATCTACCACAAGCAACACTCACCTCTTAGAAACTTGGTTTCCCCACTTGTAAAATGAAGGAAAATCTTTACTTGCTGAGGTCTGAGATAAGGTGAGGTCACTGTCCTTAGGAGATCATCAATGATTTCTATTCTTTTGCCAGCCCCTCACCTTGCATCCTCTCCTTACTCTCAGACTCACATCTTGCATCCTCTCCTCACCCTCACCTCCGAGTCTCCCTGTAACCTCCCTGCCTGACCCCTGCCTGTCTTCCTCCTGGGACTCTGAGTTTGACTCTGTGGAGAAAGTAAAAATGATCTACGCTATTAAACAGATTTCTAAAACAATAAAGAAGGCATGTCTGGCCAGGTGTGGTGGCTCATGCCTATAACTCCGGCACTTTGGGAGGCCGAGGTGGGCGGATCACCTGAGGTCAGGAGTTCAAGACCGGCCTGGTCAGCACGGTGAAATCCCATCTCTACTGAAAATACAAAAAATTAGCCAGACATGGTGGCAGGCGCCTGTAATCCCAGCTACTCAGGAGAATGAGGCAGGAAAATCGCTTGAGCCTGGGAGGTGGAGGTGCAGTGAGCAGAGATCACACCATTGCACTCCAGCCTGGGCAAGAAGAGCAAAACTCCATCTCAATGACAACAGCAACAACAACAACAAAAAGGCAGGTCTATCAGCACCAGAGTCAATCCTAAAATGAAGGGCAATAAATGACAAAATCTCTGATCACATTCAAGGGTCCAAATGGGATCTTGCACTTTCACCGAATCAGCACCCAGGCTAAGCATGGATCAGAGCTTGAAAAACATGGGAAATAGAAAAAAGCAGCTTTCAGAGCAGAGCTACAGAGCTCTAGCACATGGTCCCCAGCAGAAAGGTAAACTGCATGCTGGAGATCATACTGGTCTAGATAAGGTCTGCCTGTATGTCTGGCTCCATCCTACACTACAGGCTCTGCTTCTGGACAACAGTGGGGCTATCCCCTCCATTCTACTCTCTTTCAGATGCAGAGTCCTTCCTATCTACTATGATGTTTAAAAAAAATAATAATACAAGCATTGTGACCCACATCTGTAATCCCAAAACTATGGGAAGCCAAGGTGGCTGGATCACCTGAGGTCAGAAGTTCAAGACCAGCCTGACCAACATAGGGAAACCCCATCTCTACTAAAACTACAAAATTAGCTGGGTATGGTGGTGCATGCCTGTAACCCCACCTACTCAGAAGGCTGAGGCAGGAAAATCACTTGAACCCAGGAGGCAGAGGTTGCAGTGAGCCTCTGAGATCGTGCCATTGCACTCCAGCCTGGGCAACAAGAATGAAAATCTCAAACACACACACACACACACACACACACACACACACACACACACACACACACACACACACACACACACACACACACACACACACACTTATTTGCAGGGGTTCAGGAGGTAGAAAATTAACCAGAGAAGGCTAAAACATCACAATATCTATGAATGCCAAATGTTTAATAATTTACTATATAAAGGGTACTTTTAAATTACACTCCCCCCAAAAAAAAAGCCAAGAGGAGAGGGGAAGAAACAGCAAAGGACAATGAATAGCCAAATCCAAATCCTGTAAGAAGAAATACAAATGGCCAATCTTCATTTGCATCTTGGGCTTTTTTTCTGGAAACATTCCTTCTTCCATGAACTCCATTTCATCCCCTGGAAGAGAATCCTTGAGATGCCTCCCATTCAACCAGATCTTGACTTAAACATGACGTCCTTACAGAAGCCCCATCTCTTGCAGGTTGGGTTAGCAACCACCAATATTTGTCTGCATGTCAAGCATACTTCAACTGGTAGCACCTATTAATCATTCAAATTGACTCTTCCACTAGACTGTAAACACAGTGACAGAAGTATCATATACTTCAATCTTGTTTGATATTATGTCCCACATGTCTAAAAAAGGATATGGCTTCTAGTACTCGATAAATTCATTCAACAAATATCAAGCACTCCCTATATTTCAGGTACTATTAATGAAGATGGGAAGAAAAAAAAAACCCAGAAGTCAGCCATAATAAAAACGGATGAAATTCAAACAATGATGAGATATAATTGTTTAGCTTAACAGGCAATTTATTTTTAAAGATAACACATGGTATTTGGGAAGATAAAATGAAAACTCACCCTCATACACTGCCAGTGGAAGAGTGCTTGGTTAAAATGAAATTTAGTAATTATTCTGAGGGTAATGTGATGAGATGGATCAAGAGTCTTAAAAAGGTTGATACCATGTAGCCTAGTCATCTCAGCCCTAGGAATTTATCCTAAGTAGTTATCTATAAAGGAAAAACCTGATAAGGTATTCATCATAGTATTCCTCACATTAGAGAAAATTAGAACAATGATAGTGTCTAAAAATGAATAAAATGGTAAAAGATATTCTGTAAAATGGAATATTATGCACGTTTTCAAAAATACGTAACGATAAGGAAATGATCACAATACATTCTCTTAAATTGCAATAACATATACATAACATACAATTTAACATTTTAACCATTTTTAAGCACACAGTTCTACAGCATTAGGTACACTCACACCATTCTGCAACCATCATCATCATCCATCTGCAGAATGTTTTTTTCCCAAACTGGAACTACCATTAAAAACTAACTTCCCACTGGGTGTAGTGACTCTCACCTGTTAACCCAGCACTTTGAAGGGCCAAGATGGGAGGAATGCCCAGCCTGGGCAACATAATGATACCTCATCACCACTAAAAAAATAAAAAATAAAAAGCCAGGCATGGGGGTGCATGTCTTGCAGTCTCAGCTACTAGAGAGGCTGAGATGGGAGGACTGCTTAAGCCAGGAGATGGAGGCTGTAGTGAGCTATGATCGCACCACTGCAGTCCAGCCTGGGTGACAATGTGAAACCCTGCCTCGAAAAATTAAAAATAAAAACTAACTTCCCCTTTCCCCCTACACCCAGCCCACTACCATTCTACTTTCTGTCTCCATGAATTTGAGAAGCAAAAGAAAAAATAAACTATAAAAATAAGTGCTTTAACAAGAAAGAGATAATGCATAGTTTATATCGTCTTGGAGAAAGTTTCCATTAAGAAAAGTCTATAGCAATGCATTTAGCTACTAAGAGGTTATGCTAGCAACAAAGCTGTCAGAAGTTTTCTTCCCAGAAACAAAGACAACACAGATGGGCAGAGACCAGAACACTCCTAAGATATTCCCATTCTGCCCTATAGGTTCCAACCCTTCTCCAGGTAGCTTCGCTTCTCCTCTCCCCACCTCTTAAGATTAAGTTGTGTGGTTTGCTCTGCCCAATGACTATGAGTGGAAGTGTTTTTGAGCTGAAGCAATGGTAAGCCCATGCATGAGCAATCCTCCAGTCTCTCTTCCCCAGCTCCTGAAAGATCTGGCCTTAGGGTCTAGATACTAAGATCCTACAAGTCTGTGTGGAGGAGTGTCCCTGTACTGACTCTCAGTGAATAAGAACCAGCAAGGGAGAAGCAGACCTCTGAAGTGTTAAGCCACTGAGATTTGGAGATTAATGTGTTGCTACAGAATAGAACTTTGCTGATCGCAATTAACACAACAAAAGTATATAGCTACTAAATACCTAAAGTAGCATTTACCAGATAGGAGAGCATAGTAACCACATCAGAGTCTTCAGAAGATAAAAGAGATGAGAGGTACACAGGGTTCTGTTTATACGTAAGCACAGAAGAGAAAAAAAAAAGATGAAGGGAGAGGCTGAGGGGACAGGAAGCATGAGATACAGTCTTTCAACCCAAACCACAGCTAATTAGATAGCCACAGCCCCAAGCTCCCTTCCCCCATAACCTGAGTCCAAGGAGCAGGGAGGTAAGATTCCAAATTATTTTTTCTGACATCTCATCTTGACACATCATCCCAAAAGCACTAAATAAAATCTTCAGGGCTATCAGTACAATCTTAGACATACTCCCTTGTTAATTTATGGAGTTGCTCCAGAGATTAAAAGTATAGAGCAATTACTAATGCAGATCAAAGTCTTACTAAAAGAGGACAGAAGTAAATAATATATCCAAGACCAGAAACAGTGACCGTACTAGCAGACATGTGCCTTATTCATCCCTACTGGGATCCCTGCAGGGACAGAACCCATGAATCTCATATCTATCAGCTGCACTCGCACTCGCAGACGAGTCCAAAATTGTTTTTCCTGTTGCTATTTTAAAGTCCATCTTAACTAATTTATAAAATTTTGTAATCTAGTTATTGTCAGTCTACATGATCTTCCAAATACCTCTTTCCTACAATCATCCTGAGATCCTCTTAATATTTGAAAATGGAGTTGAATCTTTAATGTAATATTTTAGCTTAATAAAATCTCTCTCAAGCACCAACAAATGCTTGCCTACTGATCCGCTTTATCTCTTCTGATAGGATGAATAGATATTACAGCTGTATGATTCTAAAAAATAGTAATAAATCCTTTTACAGATATAGATAAATGTCCCGGATAAGTAAATAAAGGAAAGGGGGCAACAGCTGGATTTGGTATCTCCCTGAGTCACACATCAGTATTAACTCCAGAGGCCAGGCACAGTGGCTAACAGCCTGCAAACCCAGCACTTTGGGAGGCGGAGGCAGGTGGATCAACCAACATGGCAAAACCCCATCTTTACTAAAAATACAAAAAGTTAGCTGGGTGGGGTGGAGGGTGCCTGTAATCCCAGCTACTTGGGAGGCTGAGGCAGGAAAATCTCTTGAATCTGGGGGGCAGAGGTTGCAGTAAGCCAAGATTACACCACTACCCTCCAGCCTGGGCAACAAGAGTGAAACTCTTGTCTTTAAAAAAAAAAAAAAAAATCTCCAGGAAAACAGCTTATCATCCCAGTTGTTTCCATTTGTATTAGTACCCAACAGACCAGCACAGGGAAGGGGCTAAGACCAGCTCAGTGAGGACTAGGTATTGAATGCATGGAAATAAAAGAACAAAGGAAACTCAATTTTATCAGTTTCTTTCTAAAGACAGATAACACGATTCACACCATTTTCATCCCGGTTGGCTGCAAAAAGACCGACATTTCAATCAAAGACAATGTATGGGAAAATAGAACTATCCTGATAAATGGTGGGGTGTGTTTGTGCAAGGCTTGGTAACTCTCCAGGGAATTACTGCTCAGATAGCTGCAGTGATATTTCCTTGACTCCACCCATTACAATGAAGCTCCAACCTCTACAGGAGAGCAGAGTAGCTCCCGTCTTGAAACCTCACCCTACCTATGGCTTAAAATTCTCTCTTCTCTTGGCTTTCCTAAAACCACAACTCCTGGTTTTGTTCCTGCCTCTCTGGGCAACTCTTGCCCTCTCTTGTTCATTCTCATCTCCGTAGATGACTAAACTATACTGATTGCATCAGCTCTCTCATCTTTTCTGTCTGTGCCTTCCTCCAGGCACTCAAATCCTTGCCATTCATTCAACTTAACTTGTAAGCAGATGACTCTCCAGCCCTGGCTGCGTCTCTCAGCTCAAGCACCTAAATCCATCTGCCTTTCCAGCACCCCAGTCCCTGCACTATACACCTGGAGACCTCTAAGGCACTTCTCATTCAACAGGTTTAAAACCACATGGTCTCCCCTGAAACCACACGGTCTTTCTCTAGCATGCTACGTAATAGTGAATGGCACCACGGTCCTCTGACCTTTGATACCCTCCCATCCCTTCCACATCTAATTCATGTCCAGCTGATCTCTCCTCCTAAACAGGATCCTGGGTTTGCAGACCTTTCTCCTCCACCACGTCTCTGGTTTCTGGAACCAAGACTCTCATCAGAATGAGGAAAGATCTCCCAACAGGCTGCCCCATCCATTCTTGCCCACTTCTAGGTAGTTCCTCACGTAACAGTAGGCTTGATTCTCCTACACAAGAAGATGTCAATCAGGCCACCTCCTCGCTTAAAGCCCTTTCAAAGATTCCCAGGGTTCTTGGGCTAAAGGACTGAATTTTTAGCATGGACTAAGACCTGCAGGGTGGCTCCTGCCTACTTCTCCAGCCTCTTACCCATAATACTCCTGATTCAAAACACTCCAGCAAATGAGATCAGCCTTCAGATTTTTTTTTGAGATGGAGTCTGGCTCTGTCACCCAGGCTGGAGTTCAGTGGTACCATCTCAGCTCACTGCAACCTCCACCTCCCAGGTTCAAGCAATTCCCCTGCCTCGTCCTCCTGAGTAGCTGAGATTACAGGCATACACCACCATGCCTGGCTAATTTTTGTATTTTTAGTAGAGACGGGCTTGTCTTGAACGCCTGACCTCAAGTGATCCACCCATCTCAGCCTCCCAAAGTGCTAGGATTACAGGCATGAGCCACTGCGCCTGGCCTCTGTCTTCAGTTTCTAGAACACACAATGGTCCCCTTTTAGGGCCTTTGCATTTGCTGGTTGCTTTACCTAGAAGGCTTTTCCTTTCATTTTCAATTGGTTACATCCTTTTATCCTTTAGAGTTCATTCAAATATTATTTCCAGCTAGGTGTGGCAGCTCATGCCTGTAATCCCAACACTTTGGGAAGCCAAGGTAGGAGGATCATCGCTTGAGGCCAGGAGTTCAAGACCAGCCCGGATAACATAGTGAGACCCCAACTCCACTAAGGAAAAAAAATTATCTTTTAATAGCCAGGTACAGGGGCATGTGCCTGTTAATACCCAGCTACTCGGGAGGCTGAGGCAGGAGGACTGAGCCCAGGAGATGAGATTGCAGTGAGCTATGATCACCACTGCACTCTTACCTGGGCAACAGAGGGGACGATGTTATCTTCTCAGGTGAGGTGTTCCTGATCCTTCAGACTAAGTTAGGTCCCAGTTATACAATGCCAAAATCCCGTGGCTCTTTACTTCATAACTCCGGATACAGTCTTTGGACTATCGGATTGGTGGCTGGGCCCATCACTAGAGGGACTCCAGCAGACGTAGTTGCAGCTTTGCTCACTTGTCAGATGCAGTCTTTGGATTATCGGATTGGTGGCTGGGTCCATCACTAGAGGGACTCCAGCAGACGCAGTTGCAGCTCACTTGTATCTCCAGCATCAGACACTGTGGCTGGCAAATGTGGCAGTGAATCCTTAGTGGGGAGATCTGTTGAATAGTCACCTAAAATTTTAGATCTTATTCTGTGAAACAATTCTCCTCCAAACTTGTCATATGAATACTCAAATAAAAGCTATCTGATTATTACAAATTTCAAAAAGATGAGAAACAGAGATGAGAGCAAAAAGGACAGACTGAAATAAAGAATGTAAGTCATGTGGAAGAAGGGGACACAGAACATGAAGTTTATAGAGGTGATGTCAGGTGGCTGGAGGTTATGTGAGCACATGATAGAAGCATCCAGAAATTGTATTTTTGAGACAGTCTCGCTGTGTCACCCAGGCTAGAGGACGGGGCGTGATATCGGCTCACTACAACCTCCACTTGGGTTCCAGTGATTCTCAGGCCTCAGCCTCCCCAGTAGCTGGGATTACAGGCACACGCCATTGCACTCAGCTATTTTTGTATTTTTAGTAGAGATGGAATTTCGTCATGTGAGCCAGGTTGGTCTCAAACTCCTGGCCCCAGGTAATCACCCACCTTGGCCTCCCCAAGTGCTGGGATTATAGGCATAAGCCACAGCGCCTGGCCCATCCAGGAATATTTTTATTTATGTAATTATTAAGAGACAGGATCTCACTTGGTCACTCAGGCAGGAGTGCAGTGGTATCATCATAGCTCACTATAGCCTTAAACTCCAGGGCTTAACTAATTCCCCCCACCTTGGCTTCCTGAGTAGCTGAAACTGCAGGTGTACACCACCATGTCTGCTGATTTTTACATGAATCCATTATCAAAATTAAAACAAAGATAAAGTTTGACATCACTTTCAGCACATCTCCCCTGGATCAAACTTTATCAAGAATTTTCAAATACTGATGAATAAGCAGCCTATCTAAAGTAAACTCCAAAGTATGAATTGGATGGACACATCAGATACAGAAGTCACATGCTGCCAGTGCTAAGACAAGCTGAGTTTGTACCCAGACTACACCCTACTCTGGCTATATTCAACATAATTGATCTCAGCAGCTCAAAAGGATGAACAGACTAGGCATGTAACAGGCACACAATATCTGAGTTGTCTGAGCTCCTAGCAGCTTTCATCCTTAGGTAAGGATACAGAAAAGAGGAAGCTCCTCAAAAGTAAACTGTTACAGTTGAATTAACCTTTGATTATATGTGAACCCATGTTCATGCATCTTTGAAACCTCCTCAATCTTATGTTTGCCAGACTCAGCCACACTTGTTTTATATCATCATATACCACCAGGATATAAGACAGGAAATTAAAGAGCATGCTCTTACAGACAGATTTTTACAATTTATTATAGGTGACTGAGGGCAGAGGGCAGGGAAGACAACATTTGCTTTTTAAAAATATACAAACCCATGGAGAATTTACCTTCAAAAATCTTTTTTTATGAAATGTCACAAAAATCCATGTGCTGAGAAAAACAAAATGAACCAATATGAAGATCTACATTCAAACACTAACCCAGTCACGTAGTTGTGTGATTTGGGCAACACTTAACCTGAGTTGCATCCAGAAAATAATCTGTCTTATTTGCTAAAGATTAAATGAGAAAAAAATATATCTACATAAAGTGCCTAACAATGGGCCACACACAAATGGGGTTCCTGACAAATGTGAGGTTCTCCAATTATTCCTAGTAACTAGCATGGTACCTGCTAACTAATTATTAGCTGTGTGAATGGATGGTAGCCAGTCATAGATGGAGATCTTGGAGCCTTCACATCAACCATAAAACCTAAAACTTAACACAAAAGGCCAGTTTTAAAAGGGGGAAAGGTGGAGAGGGATGAGACAGGAATGGAAATCATTTTAAAGGTCAAATCTGCAAAAATAGGATTTGTGTATGCAAAAGCATGCAGTCCTATAAACTCAAAAGTAATCCTAGGGCTCTCTAGCTAGCTCAAAGGATTGTGATTGAGCTTTCAATAAATCACAACCACCCACTCCTTAGGGCGTTTTCTCCCTTCTCTGCACCCAGTTCTCAAGGGGTTTTCAGGAACATTTGCTTCCCAACCTGCTGTTTCCAACATGACTTTCTCTCCTGTGGATTTATGAATAGGACGCTCTACTCTTGCTACCATCAGGCATTGCTGAGGTGAGGACCCCACTATTTTACCCTTCTTTATGTTTCCTTTAAGATCAAACACAAAAGTCGACTCCTGGTATTTTCTTATTTCCTGCCCAGATTTTTTTAAAGTGGGGTGTGGGGTGCCAGAGTGAAGACTTGTGTCACAGAGCTCTGTAAAAGACCACGAAATCAATATGTGACTCAAATACCAAATCTGAACTGCAAGGAACTCCCATAAATAGTAATAAACATCAGCATGGGCCCAACAAAAGTTAGAAAAATTTAACGTTTTACATGCTGCTAATAAAAATAACATCAGGGATAAAAAGGATTGTTGGTTTCTCCCTCCATGCCATTCTAAACCAACTCAATTCTGGCCTAAGGCCAATACACAATGACCAATGGTTTGTTTTGCATGAAATGTTCAATATTTCAATGGATAACATTTTTAGGAAACATTTTCACTGGCATAGTTGCTTGTTTTTCTGAGATGCTGTGCTTCTAGGGAAGAATTAAAAGAAGTGGGGGAAATATGTTATATAAACACTTACTAGAAGGGTGATTCAGAGCTTGCAAGGATTTTTCTTTATTCTCAGAGGAGATCTGTAGCTAGGAAGGGACTTGAAAAGGATAGAGCCTAGGAATTACACATTTTTGTCTCCTATATCAATTCCAAATCAACCAATATATAATGGCCACTGAAGCCCTAAATTTGAGAACAATTCTGAAGCTGAATGAAGACCGTAACTAATGAGTGTTATCGGCCATAGTTTCCGGCAAGAATGTCATACATCTGCTATCCCTACTACTGTCCAATTCCCCCATTTACGCACATGAGGACAAACGCCTAAACTGGAGCCAAATCAAGATTACCTAATTTCCAGTCTACTGCTCTTTTATCACATTGAAAAGTCTCTTGAATTTTTTTTTTTATATATTGACTTATACATGTTGACTTTTTTTGGAGATGGAGTCCCGCTCTATTGCCCATGCTAGAGTGCAGTGACACTATCCCAACTCACTGCAACCTCTGCCTCCTGGGTTCGAGCAATTCTCTTGCCTCAGCCTCCCCAGTAGCTGGGATGACAGGCACACAAACCACCATGCCCAGCTAATTTTTGGGGGGGTAGGGGGGATGTATTTTTAGAAGAGATGGGGTTTCACCATGTTGGCCAGGCTGGTCTTGAACTCCTGACCTCAGATGATCCGCCTGCCTCAGCTTCCTGAACTGCTGGGATTACACAGGCATGAGTCACTGCACCTGGCCTATATTTCTTTATAAAAACACCCTTTAATATTTTGTGCATCTAAGTCATATTTATCTAGTTATAAACTCCCTGATAAGAGAGAAGAGACTAATTTTTATGAAAACTCTCCTTCTCCTTATCAATGTTTGTTAAAGTTCTATACACAGCAGGTTCAAGGGTTGTTGACCATCTGCTGCTCCAAACAGGAACACACCCAATTCACCTCTTACTCTCTTTGCCCCCAGATGTTCTAGTGCACAAAAATAACTAAAACCCAATTTTGATCTTGTGTTGGAAATTGAAAGACCAGGAAAAAAAAAAAACATATGCACAGTCATGTGGATGAAGTTTAGACAAGTAAATGGCTATAACAATTTGATTAGCAATTCTTTTTTTTTTTTTTTTTTGAGACAGAATCTTGCTCTGTTGCCTAGGCTGGAGCGAGGCAGTGGCAGATCTCGGGTTACTGCAATCTCCACCTCCCAGGTTCAAGCCATTCTATCTCAGCCTCCAAAGTTGCCAGGATTACAGGCATGTGCCACCATGACTGGGTTCAAGCCATTCTCTCTCAGCCTCCCGAGTAGCTAGGATTACAGGCATGTGCCACCATGCCCAGTTTATTTTTGTATTTTTAGTAGACATGTGGTTTTACCATGTTGGCCAGTCTGGTCTCAAACTTCTGGCCTCAAATGATCCGCCCACCTTGGCCTCCCAAGCTGGGATTACAGGCATAAGCCACCATGCCTGGCTGATTAGCAATTCTTTCTACCACTCCTGGAAGACACACCTATACAAACTTCTTGCCCACCGAAGTAGTTGGTAAAAACTCAGTCTGCATAGAGGTGCAATGAATATATCAAATACATTTAGAGATACCTTTAACAATCCAATTTTCCACAAGTAGCATGAAGTATATGTCTCCGTGTTGCAGTTTAGATACAGCAAAATTTAACATAAACCATTTAATTATATTAACTGCTCTCAATTTCGGTCACCTTGATAGAAAACATTCCACTAGTGTTCTCTCCACAATAATAAACATATAATTAACAAGTATGTGAAGTTATAAAGGCAACTTAAAAGCTAAATAACTCAGACTGACCTGAGTATGATCATTTGAACCACTGCACAAAGCTGCCAATTTGCAGAAAATACAAAGGAATGTGATAACGTGTGCTAGAAGCATGCGATTAGCAAAATTCTGACTGTGGAAAACCTTACAGGTCAAGAGAAGTCAGGTACTCCCCCAGATAAATTTAAGGAAAGGGAGGAGATGGAGGAGGAAGTGACCATTTGAGATTTAAGGACATTTCCAATTATTTTTAAATATGCAAGATCAAACTATAGTTTCTAAGGATAATCAATTGAGTGATAAAACAAAAACATGAGGAAGCCATGAATGTTAAAGTCACAATAGTGATTGCTTTGGTGGGAGGAATGAGGCACATGGAGGAGAGGTCAATTTCCACTACCCTGGTCAGTGGTTACAGGAATGTTGGCATATAATTCATTAAACTATGCATTTGTTTGGTGTGGTTTTCTATATCTGTGTTTTATTTTATAATGAAATTCAGGTTTAAAAAATACGATTCAATGTTACTCCCTAAGAATACTCCAAAGCTAGGCAGGTGCAGTGGCTCATGCCTATAATCCCACCACTTTGGAGGCTAAGACAAAAGGATTGCTTGAGGTCAGGAGTTGAAGACCAACCTAGACAACATAGCAAGACCCCAACTCTACAAAAAAATAAATAAAATAAAATAAATTAGCTGGGCATGGTGAGAGCTGCCTGTACTCCTAGCTACTTGGGAGGCTAAGGTGGGAGGATTACTTGAGGCCAGGAGTTGGAGGCTGCAGTGAGCTAGGATTGTACCACTGTACTCTAGCCTGGGTGACAGAGTGAGATTCCATCTCTTTTAAAAAAAAATTAAAATATTTTAATTGTTTTTTAAATAGCCTAAATTTGAATCTTTCAATGCAGTAGCCGCCAGCCACAGGTAGCCATTTAAACTTTAATGAATTAAATATTCAGTTCTACATTTTAAGTGCTTAATACCCAGATGGTGCTAGTGGCTACCATACTAAATAGTGCAGATTAGGGAATAATTTCATGATCACACAAAATTCTACAGGACAGTATTAGTCTATAGGAAGATAGTTTTCCAGATCTCTGAGGCTCGAAATCCTATTTCTTCTCTCCCAAGAGACCAGGCAATGACGTAAGATCTTTGGCCTTCCATTCCTATTAACTATGCTTGTAAATGAGATTACTGCCAATGAGAAGCAATGCACCCAGCGACCACCCTGACAAGGCTGACCTCACCCAGAGTGGCATTACTCCAAAGCAACTAAAAGTTTTAAAAGTTTGGACCAAAGAAATCCATTTCTTCTAAAGGTTTCAGAGGAATACCGATGAGAAAGAACTCCAGTTAGAGCCAAGGATGGTTTGATCACTTCAGGATGAGATGTGGTTGCCATGAGTCAACCACAACAAATACAAGTCCCCTCAATCCTTCATTCTGGGAATTATCAACGAATTTTCAAGAAAAGTAAGCTAACACACCTGTAATCCCAGCACTTTGGGAGCTGAGGTGGGTGGATCACCTGAAGTCAGGAGTTAGAGGCCAGCCTGGCCAACATGGCAAAACCCTGTCTCTACTAAAAATACAAAAATTGGCCAAGCATGGTGGCACATGCCTATAATCCCAGCTACCTGGGAGGCTGAGGCAGGGGAATCACTTGAACCCAGGAGGCAGAGGTTATAGTGAGCAGAAACCATGCCATTACACTCCAGCCTGGACAACAGAGTAAGACTCCGTCTTAAAAAAAGAAAAAAAAAAAGGTCAATTATTTGAAAAGGGAGGCAGTAACATCCATATAGCAAGCACAAAAGAACAATAAAGAGTGACATGGAAACTGTCCTTGGCACTTAAGTTCTATCAAACCAGCAGTGGTCATTTCTGTCCATCCTAAGAATATCTTCAGAACAACTTCCTTCAATTTCTCATTCCGAATATGGTTCAAAGACTCAAGGCAATCAAGGATGTCCAAGAGACCCCCCCGCTAGGGAAATTTACTAAGGACAAAAAAAGGAACCATTGTTTCATATTAATTTCTAAAGCAACTCAGAAATCTAGCATGTGAAGGAATATTTTCCAAGGAATATTTACAAGACTTTTACGTTGTGCTTGGATTAACCTAGAAAATAAACACTGCAAAAAGCATACATAAATGTCCATGTTTAATAAGTTATCATCAGATTTGTTATTTTGTATATTTCGTGTGTTTATTTTCTGTATCTTTATTTCCAAGATCAGAACCTCAAAACAACACTCAATCAAAAATAAAGCTCTGACTTCTGTATTCGGCTTGTACCCCTCAGAAATAATTTCAATTTTGAAGACAGAGTTACATATAGTACAGAATGCAAAACTACCAAATAAACTCTACAACTACATTTAGTCAAGTTTTAAATCTCATTTAGGGAAATACTAAAAATACGTACATTTGTAGATAAATGAGTAATTTATTTGTATGTATGTATTTTAGGTAATATATAAAAGGCAAAATCAGCTCTGGTATGAAAACAATGTAAAATTTTTGCAGACTAAGTAACACCAGAGCTGTATAGCCTGTTGCCAGAGAATCAGAGTTAAAATTAGAGAGAAAAAAACATAATTTCACGAAGGGTCATCTTCCTTGCCCGTGAATTCTCATCCAATACAAATCAAAAGTCTGAAGCATTTTTTTTTTTTTTGAAAGAGAGAGGAAGAGATTTTAGAAAAAGAGAGAAAAGGAGAAAGAAAGAAACAGCAAAAGAAAGAAAAAAAATGAAAGATAGAAAGAAAGAGGAAGAGAAAGAGGGAGAGAGAATGGGATTCTTGTTTTATTGCCCAGGCTAGAATACAGTCTAAAAATGCATATTAAAAACCTCTTTT